>PVJC01015058.1:0-35559 GCA_004026665.1 Murina feae
GCGCGCCTCCGTACCTCTGTACTTTGCTTCCGCTGCTGCTCTGAGTCTCAGACTCTTCTCTGGTTGTAGGATTTTCACTCAGCCAGCCGTCCTGTGGGTGCGAGGGGTGTCCGTGTGTTCTTTTCGTGGTTTTTCTGAAATAGTTGTTCACAGCTGCATATGCGGTGTCTACCCTATGCCGCCATCTTGTTTCTCTCAATCTGATTGTAAGAGGATTTTTATTGTTTGACAATTTTTAAATGTTGCAAAACAACTATAGTTTTTTACATTGTTTATTAAGATTGCTTTCTGCTCAAAAAATTAAAAATTGAGCAACTATATGACCCAGCAATCCCTCTTCTGGCTCTCTACTTCAAAAATTTAAAAGCACTTATTTGTAAAGAAATGTGTATCTCTATGTCCACTGCAGCATTATTTATAATATCCAAGACATGGAAACAACCTAAGTTTCCTTTGACTGATGAATGGATAAAGAAGACGTGGTACATACTAATATATGCAATGGAATATTACTCAGCCATAAAAAGATGAAATATTGGCATTTGTGACAATATGGATGGATCTTAATATCATGCTAAGTGAAATAAGTTAAATAAAAAAGAACAAGAACCATACGATTTCATTCATATATGGGATATAAAACAAAAGGCAACAAACAAAACAAACTAGTAGACAGAAAATGATATGGTAGTTACCAGAGGTGAAGGACAGTAGGGCACAGGATGAAAAGGGTGAAAGGATTCAAGTTTATGAGGATGGAGGGAGACTGGATTTTGGATGCGTACACAATGGAATATGCAGGTGATATATTATAGAATTGTACACTTGAAACTTATAATGTTATTAAGCAATATTATCTCAGTAAATTTAATGTAAACAGATTGCTTTCTAAAGTTATAGCTTGCATGGTCATTTTTATAGTCCTATGCAGAGAGAGGCATATTAGGATTTTTTTTTCTGTTTTTTTTTTTTCTGGGACACTTTCCTTTTATTTAATTTTTTAAAAATAATTTTTTATTGTTTAAAGTATCATATATGTCCCACCTTTCCCTTCTACTAATCCCCTCTAGCCCACCCCCACCCTCTGCCCCAGGCCCTCACTGCTCCATTGTCTGTGTCCATGGGTTATACACATATGTATACAAGGTCCTTAGTTTATTACCTCCCACCTATCCACCTTCCCCAGTCTTCCCTCTGAGATTCCACACTTTGTTTGGAATTCTGACTATTAGGAGTACATTTACTCCATGTTTCATCCAAGGATATTTCTGTTCCTTTCAAGATGAGGCCAGCATATAAACAGAGCAATCTTTAAATCAAGTTTCCCTCCTCCCCTGCCCCCTTCGTTTTTGATCATCTGTCATAAAGAATTCCCCACAAGGCCATATGGAGATAGCAGTGCCACAGTAGTAGTTTCAATAGAAATGCAAGCTATTTGTTCAAGTAGTTTATGATCTCAAAGCCTGCCTAGTTACACTTCCACTTGAAGATGGAGTGGTGTGGACATGCCCACTTTATCTGCTGGTGGAACAGATAACACCCAATTCTTGATGCATGAACACCTTGCTTCCCACAGTCCCTCTCTACCAGAGCCCAGCTGTAAGCCAAGAGTTGTTTGTACCGTAACTTTATTACAGGGGCTCACCAGAGACTTCATGCAATATTCTGATCTTCCATAAATGCTCTAATCCCTATGTCCCCCTGGTGTACACCTGGCAAGCTGGAGAGTCTTCCCAATCCTACTCAAAACTAGCAAGCCTTCTGGGTCATTTAATACACTGGTCAGAATATTTTTAAAAGTTATATATTGTCTCAAAATCCCAAAGAGCTCTAACAAATGATATCACTAGTGTTTGACACACAGGGTGCTAGATACTGCAACTTGTCATTCTCTGTATACTCCAGACCACTGGGTCCCCAGAAACACAACTGTGGTAGCGAATCCCTGTATTTTTGGTGAGATTTGCTTTCTACCTTCTGTCCTACAGCATCTATACTATCTGCTACTTCCTGTTGTCCAGATTCTATCAAAATGGTGTCATAAATGCTGAGGATCAATGATTATTCTGTAGGATGATAAGACCAGTTTCTGGAGGACTCAGTTATGGATCAGAGTTGGAGAGGTGACCCAATTCTAGGCAAAAAAGGAAAGGTTAGCGCTATCCCTGACAAGTGAAAGCAATTTATTTTTGGTGTTTTCTATTTATTGAGCTAAAGAGAGAGCTTTTGTTTTGCTCCATACCAGATACTGAGGGGTGAGGGGGTGGGGTTATTTTGTGCCAGCAGAAATGCCTGAACCTGCAATTGCAATTGGACTTGACCACTTTAATGATTTATTTCTAGTATTTATACCTTTTGTTTCTTTTTCTTACCTTACTGAGCTAGTTAGTGCTATTAGGAACTGTGGCATTGAGTACTGACATGGGAGCCTGGCTGGAGAGCCTGGAGGCCAGGCTTGCTTACATGAGCCACAAGGAGTTGGTCAATCATAAACAGTAGAATAGAATCCATAGGCTGGGAGACTTCTTTCACCAGAAGTGCCAGGACACTTAGACTGCCACAGAAAGGGAAGGGAGTCACAAAAAAATAACTGCATTTAGATTTTCAACAAGTTGTGCAGGCCTGAACTCGACTGAATTGATTTAGAAAATCATTCATGGTCTGGTGAGGTGAAGGAAATATGGGGAGATAGGAAGCTCTATAGCGCCCATTCTTTGAAAGTAATGGAGAAAATTCATATTAATTCAGTATTATGTTACATTTCCCTGGCTCTGTTTTTCACTTACTCTTACTGGATTTTTAGCTTACCTCAAACCTACCCAGTTACTCTGGGAGAACCTACAGAGTTCTACCAACTCTTCACACTGCTACTTGGAGCTGTCAATGACTTAGCCCTTTACTGTCCCCACTAAGCTTATGGCTGAAGCCACTGGTCCACTCACAAGCTTATGGCTTCCTCCATATGGTCAAGCTGGCATTAAAACTGCTAGTAATGCCTTTAGTGAGAGCACAGACACTGCTAATGACCACAAGTCAAGAAGTATCAACATAGAAATATGCCAAAGCCACTCTTAAAGCAAGGAGGGTCCTTTTTTCTCATTTTTGTTTCTTTAGTTTCTGGGCATCCTTATGATCCCAAATCCTCCTACTTGGGGATTTCTTATTCCTACACCCAATAGTCATTGGTTAAAGGCCTCGAGGGAAGCAAAGGTGATGTGAGAGGAGCACTAAAATTATCCACTACAGTCGTCATCATTGTTATCATCATCATCCCTTAATGTTACCATTTATTCAGCACCACACACTCGATCAGTGGTTCTCAACCTTGGCTGCACATTAGAATCACCTGAGAATCTTTATAAAATCCTGATTTCTGGGCCTCATCTTCCAGAAATTCTGTCTCTTTGTTACTAATGTTGTGGCCCTACCCCATAACAAAGAAACAGAATTTCTAGAGAATGAGGCCCAGAAATCAGGATTTTAAAAAGATTCCCATGTGATTCTAATGTGCAGCCAAGTTTGAGAACCACTGCACTAGATACATCACTAATCTTACATGCATTCTCTTCTGTAACCTTCACAACTACCTCCATTTTACAGATGAGGAAAGTGAGAATTGCATAGATTAAAACCTTGCCCAAGATCACTTACAGCTTAGTGTACTCTGAGCATCCAGAGGTCTTGATGACAACAATGCTGAAGGGAAGACAACAGAGTAGAGGAAAATGTGGATGTCCCAAAAGACTGGGTCAGAATTAGCTGAGGTTGTGGGTCCCTTTCAGTCTGTACTTAATTCCTTTTAAGAGTGGAGAAAAGCAAACAAATGAAAAGTCTCTCATTTTACCTTTGGGGAGTCCTGCATGTCTAGATCCTGCCCATGGAAATCTAACTGTGAGCAGGGCTGGGAGCGTAATTAGCTTAGCGGGTCAGGGAGTAGATGAACTGTAAGAAACTAAGCAGCACTGATGGTCAGCAGCTGCAGATATTTAGCTAGATGGTCCAACCCAGCCTCTTGTCATTAGGCAAAGAAGATCTTGGAACTATAGTTTTTGTATTTTCAGGGATGGGCCAGTTTAAATTGAATTTCCAACAATAATTCAACAAAAGAGCTCTCTGGATGAGGAAATAACTGATTTAATGAGAAAGAAAATATTCCTATACATAGAATTTCACTCTGAAAACTGTCAGGAAGTGATTTCGTAGCAATTCTCGAACTTTGCAGCCCACCCAGGGATACCAGCTAGTCTGACGCTAATGGGCATTTGGGGGCTGAGACCCAGGGGTCATGATAGGATTAATTCCCTTTCCCTCAGAAAGACCCAAGGAACCCTCCCCCTTCTCCCCAAGAAGCTTGGAGTTGTGTCACAGAAGCCCGTAGACAATTGAGCATCTGTCTGGTGGCCCAGTTGTAATTGGAGCCCTTAAGACCATGGCTTGTTGACCCTTGAAATTCTACCTACTGACCTGGCAGGATAGGCTATTATGTTTGTCTCTTGGAGTTTGAGTAGCCTCGTCTGTAAGAACAGTGGAGTGACTCAGTGTGCAGGAGGAGCATGTCTGAGGGACACTGTTCCTTCTGATTACCTCTTACAGATTCCACAGGGCCCTGGTTTTTCTCCCAGTGGGATTGCTAGCTTTGATACTGGCCCACTCCTTAGTTTTGCAGCAAATATTATGGGTACTCAGCATTGCAATTTGCCTTGGAAAGAAGACCCAGGTTGTACCAAATCAGCTACAAAGCTGCCCAAAGACATTGTAATTTGCCCAGTTGGATCTTACCTGTATTTGTGGTGAGGGCCTAGGGCTGCTCCATCCTCAGGCCGCACTGCCTTTCCCTGGAAGCCACAGTTCATCTTCCGGGGACTGGCAGACGTTGCCGGAACTGTTTCCTCTTTTTCAAGCCAGAATGTTCCAAATCACCTGGTGCATTTAAGGTTACCGTGGACTCATGATTCTACAAAAATCCAGCGTGCATTGGAATCACCTGGTGGGGGGCTCGATCACAACCAGCTGAGCCCAGCCTCAGTTTCTGATCCTGGCGGTCTGGAATGGAGCCCAAGGATTTGCATTTCTAACAAGTCCTCATGTAATACCGACTTGCTGGCTTAAGGACTGAATTTGGAGGACCTCTGAATAGAGGAAAGTTTAGATGTATGTTACAGATGCAAGACAGCAAGCAGAGAGTTGCATTCATAATACCTTGGAGGTAACGCAGTTTTGGTTCCAGACCACCCTACTAAAGCAACTATCACAATAAAGCGAGTAGGAATCTTTTTGAGGGTGGAGGGCCTTGCCTTCAATTTGTAAAAAAGGCAACACCTGTGAAGTACAATAAGGCAAAATGCAACAAAACAAGGTATGCCAGTATTCATAACACAGATTGCAGGGAAGGGATAATTAATTGTTGGCCACACATTGGGTGGACCAAGTGAGGAAAATGAGGATGGGAAAACTCTGATGAGTCTAGCTCATCCAGATTCTAGAGAATGACATCTTTGTTAAATATTTCTAAACTAGAAATGCGAACATCACCCTACTAAGGTGACCAGATTTAAAGCGGTACACCATTGACCGGGGGAGGGTTCTTTTTTTTATTATTATTACTTAAAATATTACAAAGAGTAATCGGGACTTTTTTAAAACACTGCAGGATGTGGGACAAATTGTTAAAAATCGGGACTGTCCCGCCAAAAGTGGGACATCTGGTCACCTTACCCTAGCCCAGTGGTTCTCAACCGTGGCTGCACATTAGAATCACCTGGGAATCTTTCTAAAATCCTAATTTCTGGGCCTCATCCTCCAGAAATTCTGTCTCTTTGTTACTAATGTTGTGGCCCCACCCCATAACAAAAAAAACCCAAACAAACAGAATATCTGGAGGATGAGGCCCAGAAATCAGGATTTAAAAAAGATTCCCAGGTGATTCTAATGTGCAGCCAAGGTTGAGAACCACTGCCTTAGACTTATAGCTGAAGCATGAGAGCCAAATCCAGTTAATTCTACTTCTAACTCATAAGTCTACCTGGTTTCCTTGCCCTCTCTCATCCCCTCTCACTGTAATAATCTCTCAACCTCTCTGCTACCTCTCCTTACAATCACGTTTCCACACAGTTGTGGAAACCATCTTAAATGAAACTGTAATCACCTGTTTATATCATTTTCAAATTAATTAACAATTTATCAAGTTACATTTTAAAACGTGTGCTTTTCAGACTATCCTGTACATTTCCATTCTCAGAAAACTATTTGCTGGTACATTATTCTTGTCAATGGAATTTTAAGCATCTCAACAGCAGCGACGATGTCTTTTTCTCTTTGTATTTTCAGCACATAGACAATCATCATCATTGAAGTAATAAAAACAATATGCTAAGCACTCTATACTCATCATCTTTCCATTTTAAACTGGTTATAAATTAGACATCATTAACCCTGCTTTCCAGACTAGGAAATGGAGGATTGGAGAGGTTAAGTAACTTAGGATCACACAGCTAATAAAGGGCAAAGTTGAGATTTGAAGACAGGTCTGTCAGACGCATGGTAATATCATCGCAGGTACTTCTTCCACACAGTGCTCAGAGGAGATGAAATCATTCCTTGTCGCCTGAATAGACCTGCTGATAATCTATACTCAGCCTGGCAGATATGACCAGTTTCCTGCAGAGTCCCCCCTCCTTCCATGCTCTCTCCTACATCTGTGCCTTTGCCTGCAATGCCCTTCTCACCCACTTTGTGTGCTCACTTTTTTAGGAATTAGTTTGGGCTTTTCGCTCCTAAAGCTTTTCTATCCATCCCCAGTGTTTCTATTGCATTTTAAATAAATCTGTTTTGAAACATACCACAACTTTATTAGTCTGACACCTTTTCCCCTAACACAAGTCATTGAGCTTTTGGGGGAAACTCGTTTTAAACCTGCAAGGCCTGGAATAGAATATGTGAACTACTTAGGGTATTTTTGGCTTCAAGGAACCAAAACCCCAACTCAACATGGCTTAAATGAGAAGGAAATTAATAGGCTCACAGAATTTGAAGTTCAGCTCAAAAACGTCTGCGGGGATTTTGTGAAAACTAGATATTTTGTACACATACACATATATAAAATATCTAATTTATTGCATGTGTGTCATAGAATGTGCACAGATATAAAGATTATTTACAAAAAACTGCACTTCTAGACTGGATTGTTTTATCTATTATCTAGGACAGTATTTCTCAAAGAAAATGCATACATCACTGCATTTTTTAACATTTTTAAGTCTCTTCTTATCCTATATAATAAAGAGGGAATATGCAAATTGACTATCACTCCAGTCAACTTGCACCCACAGCTGAGGCTAAGTTCCCATAATGAGCCTTAAGGAGCAATCAGCAGGGACCTGAGGCTGCGCACCCACCCACCTCCTACATGGGGCTTGACAGGGGATCTCAGGCTGCTACCCCCCGCCCTGGCACCAGGCCAGAGGAACTTAGGCTGCACTCTCTTCCCTGGTGCCAGGCTGGGGGACCTCAGCCCATGCCCCCCGCCCTGGCCCCAGGCCAGGGGACCTGAGGCTGTGCCCCCCACCCAGCAGGACTTGACGGGGGCCCTCAAGGTGTGCCCTCCACCCTGGTGCTGGGTCAGGGGACCTCAGGCCATGCCCCCCACCCCAGCACCAGGCCAGGTGACCTCAGGCTGTGCCCCCTGCCCTGGCACCAAACTGAGGCATCACAGGCCACTCCCTCTGCCCAGCAGGGCTTGATGGGGGACCTCAGGCCGTGCTCCCCTGCCCTGGCACCCAGGGGACCTGAGGCTGCACCCCCCCACACATCTGGCAGGGCTTGACAAGGTGGGACCAGCCGGGTCTGGACCTAGTCCAATGAAGGGGGGCCATCCAGGTTTGGGTCTCGAGCAATTTTGAGGTGCACGTGGGTGGTTGAAAACGACTCTGGGTTCCATGGTGCACCCCAGACTCTGACAGGAGGAAGATTTTCATATACATTTTATTAATTTTCTCTAATCTCTGACACTTCTATTATAGAGAAAGGGAAAATAGCAATATTAAAATATTTACTCTAATCCCCTTTTAATGTGCACGAATTTCATGCACTGGGCCACTGGTATTTAATAAATTCGCTGGGACCAGGATATAACAGCCTTATTAAAAGCTCTGCAAGTAATTCTTATTCCCATGTCCTTCCCCTCCTACCTCATTCAGTAATGGAACCATGCATGTTTATTTTATCTGGGAAAGTGAAATTATACAGATCACACAGCTTCCCTTCTTTATAGTGAGGAAACTGAGGCTCAGAGAAATCTAGTGAAGGGGCAGAGTTGAGTTTTAATGATTTTTCTCTCTACCTTAATTTGGTTCATTTTTACCATTTCTGCTTCTCCACTGCTATGTCAGAGCCAGTTCTGTGTTCAACAAATCAAAACAAATGTAAGTTGGCTAACAGAAATACACAGCCTTTATGATATGATAGGAACTGTTTCAAGAACTTTTCAATGATATCCCACTTAATACTTAGAAAAATCTTCAGAGGTAGATGTTTTTAGTATGCTCATTTTACAGATAAACAGAAGCACAGCAAAGTTAAGTAATTCAACCTAGGTCACACAGCTTGTGGGTGATGCTGGGATGCAAACCAGAGCGCCTGATTCTGCACTTTGCTCTCGCCCACTCTACCTCCACTAGGGAAGGAGCTTACAGCCCATCTCAGGGATGTTTCTATTCGTACGCACAAACATGGCAGAGCTTTTACAATTGCAGAGTTTTAAAGTCATACATCACTTCCTGTGCTCAAGGATGGCAATCCACATGGTATAAGTTTTAGCCGAAATAAGACCATGACCCAAAGAAGAAGCAGTTAATTGTTAAACTCCAATTGCAATCATTACTTCCTCTATATCCAGATTTTATAATTATACTAGGGACCCGGTGCACAAAAAATTGTGCACTCGGTGGTGGGGGGGTGTCCCTCAGCCTGGCCTGTGCCCTCTCGCAGTCTGGGACCCCTCAGGGGATGTCCACCTGCTGGCGTGCCTGGCCAGCCTGGGTGAGGGGCTGGTGGCTGTTTGCAGGCTGGCCAAGCTCCCCAGTGGAGACCCTCACCCTATGGGGATGTGGCCAGCCTAGGTGAGGGGCTGATGGCTGTTTGCAGGTTGGCCACATCCCCTTCAAGGTGGGTGTCCCCTCCAGGGGTACCTGGCCAGCCTGGGTGAGGGGCTGATGGCTGTTTGAAGGCTGGCCACATCTCCTTCCGAGAGGGGGTCCCTGCTGGGGTACCTGGCCAGCCTGGGTGAGGGGCTGATGGCTGTTTGCAGTGAGGCTGGCTGGAATTTAACTTCTAAAGTTGAAACTTTGTTGCTTTAACTGGAACCCAAGTTGGGTTGCCCCTGACAACCCAGGCTCCCAGTGCTTCCTTGAGCCCAAGGCTGGAAGCAGGTATCTGGGGTTTATTTATCTTCTATAATTGAAAGTTTGTTGCTTTACACTGGCAGAGACAGACAGGAACCTTAGCTTCCTGCATCACCAGGGCAAGCCTCCTGCTTGTTCCAGCTCAATGGCTGCTGGCTGCCATCTTGGCTGGGTTAATTTGCATGCAGCCAATCTGATTGGTTGGTGGGCGTGGCTTAGCTGGTGGGTGTGGCTTAGCTGTAAGAATGAGGGGCAATTTGCATATTACTCTTTTATTAGATTAGACTAGAAGCCTGGTGCATGAAATTTGTGCAGTGGGGCAGGGGTGAAAGATCCCTCAGCCTGGCCTATACCCTCTCACAGTCCGGGACTCCTTGGGGGCTGTCTGCCTGCCAGCTTAGGCCCACTCCCCATGGAAGTAGGCTAAGCTGGCAGTCAGAATCCCTCTCGCAGTCCAGGAGTCCTCGCTCCTTACTACCCGCCCACTCACTGCTCCTTACTACTTGGCTTACTGCTCCTTAGTGCTTCTGCAGAGGTGGGAGAGGCTCCCGCTACTGCCACTGTGCTCGCCAGTCATGAGCCCAGCTTCTGGATGAGCAGCACTCCCTCTGTGGGAGCGCACTGACCACCAGGGGGCAGCCCTGCTTTGAGCGTCTGCCCCCCGATGGCTCCTGCACATCATAGCGACCGGTCATTCTGGTCTTTCCACCATAATGGTCACTTAGGCTTTTATTATATAGTCTTGGTGCTTGAGGGACAAAAGGTAAGAGATTTAGAGTCACAGTGCCTGGCCCTAGGACCTGGTCTTAAGAACTGCCTCCACAATTTTATCAGCTCTATGTCATTAATTTGCTGACTTTTTCTGACTCTCAATAGCTTCTGGTATGTTCTCCACCACGTTTTAATTTGTTAAAATTCTCACTGTCCCTTTAAATACGTGTTACTCAAAGTGTGGTTGGAGGATTAGTAATATGAGCATTACCTGGAGTTTGTTAGAAATGCGGAATCTCAGACCCTACCCATAACCCACTGAATTAGAATATGCAGTATAACCAGACTACTCAGGGATTCCTATGGACATCAAAGTTGGGGAACCACCTCTTTAAGGTACCTCTGCAATTGCCTAAAACATCCCTGGATTGAACCCCAAGTCTGCAACCTGCCAGCTGTAACCTTGGCCAGTTCTTTGCCCACTCTCCATCTCAGTTGCCTCACCTGCAAAATGAGGATGATTTAGATTGTAGAATTCTTATGAGCAGCAAATGAAAGAGAGTGTAGAAAGTACCTAACACATTAGTAATCAAAAATTTATTGTTATTCCCAATCTACCATCAGTGATCATAATTTTGCTTCTTTTGAATATTGCACCTTGGTTTTTATGTCCTCTTTAGGGCTAGTCTCCTAAGGCAAAGTTGTTGTCCCCATGATGGTTGGCTCACTTCCCTTTCTAAGTTGTTAAAGATATATTTATCGAGTTTAATACTTGTCAACTATTTCAGATTATTTTCTACATGCTCAACAGCCTCTCATGTCAGAGACTCAGATTAATTCTTTGTATTTTAATAAAGTTCCTACATTGTGTAGAACTTTCAAAAGAGCACAACATATGGGCAAAGGCCATAATTAAACACTTGTTGAAAGTAAATTAGTTAATTAGAGTTGACCGCTACTTCCCACAGAGGGTAATCAACACGAGGTCTGTGGAGAGCACCAACATCCTGTGGGGGCAGAAAGAGGGCTTGTTTTCAGGCAAAAAAACGTGTCCTTTAATAACTGTTTTTATGTGCTTCATCCTGTCCATATTAACAAATTTTTTCACTGAGTCCACAAAAAAATAAAATGTAGTAATATTAAGGTTACTTCTAACATTAACGTTCCATTCACAAAATGTTACCAGTTTCTCCAGGAATGAGTGAATGGGGAGTGAGAGACTCAAGGTTCTTTTGTTATAAAGAAAGCTCAGTTCCTAGTTGGACCCCTTACCAGGAATAACTGAGGAAATAACCGTAATATGTCACCAGTCACTGGAATTTGCCTAATAATTGGTGGAGTGGGATGAATTTCTGAATATTTCTCATCAGTAGTGGCGGTGCATTTTATTTAACAGTATACTAACAATTTTATTCACATCAAAATTGAGGATCTAAACCAACAAGGAATAAAAAGAAATCCTGATCTTACCAGCTCAGAAACAAATTAAGGATCTAATTTAGATAAAATTTAAGCAACCCGAGTCCTCATTCATTTACTCTTCACACTGAACTCAAGCCATTTCTGAGGTTTGATTTATGTTTATTTTCATCTGGGCCATGTAGTGTGGGTTTTGGCTAGTACCAGCAATGGAAATACCATGAGGGAAGAAAGTTACTCTCAAAGTGTTTGGCCTTGACTAAATCTGTTGTTTCAAGAAATGGAAGTTTTGACATTAAATTTTTTGGAGAGTAACTGCCAAATACTGCTGGTTTCAGTCATAATAGAGCAATAAATGAACACTTTCCCTCTTCTGTATGGCTGAGGCGGAGGTGAGTGGGAGCAAGAAGAGTCAGTATTGGTTTGTCTTAGTCACAACATTAGTCTGTTTTTTATTCAATAAGCACTAGAGCACTGAGAGGAGAACTCTATAGGGTGGCCTAATACTTCTCTTTAGCATCTCATTGAAGATTCATTTTTTTCTCCCTCCCTCCCTCCCTTCCTCCCTCTCTCCCTCCCTCCCTAATTTTCATCCTTTCTTCCTAATCCACCCCTTTTTTCTTCCTTTTGCATTAAAAAAAAAAGACTTTTCAGTGAGCTCAAAAGCAAAATAATAGTTCATATTAGGAATGGGACTGTCTAATAGTGTGTTGTGGTGTGTGTGTGTATGTGTGATTTATTATAATTTGCATAAAATGTCAAATGAAGATTTGTCCTAGAATGAAAGATGACTGCATTCTGAACTGAAGAAACGGACCAGTGAACAAGGAATGAAGAGGGGGACACTCTGTGGCAAACAGAAGCATGGCAGTCCCCTTACCTGACAGACTTTGGTGGTTTGGAGAATGTGCACACATTTCCTGCTTGTCAGTACAGCTACATGAAGTTTGATTTGAGTTGCTGTTCACAGACCCCAGCCACAGAGACTTTCTGTTTGAAACCACAAACCTATTTGTACCGAGAAAGCAGTCCCATGGCTTATGAAACCCAGCTATTTCATTGGCGCCCTTTCAGCTTCATGTTCTTCCATTAGAAACTGGTTCTTCAATTAGGGGTGAAAAATGCAAATGAAATGCATCTCCTATTTTTTTTTTTTTACTCAAATTTAGAGAAATTTCAGGAGCTTAAGAAAGCTCTGGTGTGTCTTATGTTTTCTACTCATTTGCTTGTGTCTCTAAATATCAAAACAAATCACAATCAATTCAGATATTTTTATGTAAGAAAGAAATCTCTTCTTCTTATGAGGATAGCAGAGAAAATGAAATAGAAATTGTTCACTATTAGAGTCAGGCTGTTCAATATTTGTGTTATAAAGATGTATCTTGTTGAGGTTAAATTTCATGATTTCCTAGGACAATCTAGCATGAAAGATGATTGTTTCAGGCAATTGTACCTACCTACCCTGCGTCTGTATTCTTTTAGTTATGGCTTTCTTTTGCAGCTCCTCTCATATCCTATTACTGACAAACCTCTGATTGACTGACCCAGGGTTTTGCTGAACTTTGAGAGGGTTCAGTTGGTGAGGACCCACAGTGCCCATGGCTTTCAGTAATATCTCTCTGGTTCCTGAGAATTGTGTTTTGAATAAGCAAGAGAGAGATTTTCAAGAGTTGAGTTCCCTCCAATTTACTGTTGGATGTTAGCTATAATCTTAATATAAGAGGTTGCAGGAAAGCCCTGAATAACGTTACGCATGCTGGCTTCACAACCCTTACTCAAAAACATCCCATCCCAGGGAAAACTAAGGGGACCACTGTGATACACATGGCTACTTGGGTGGGGGGGCCAAGTTCTGCCACATTGTTTGAGTAGCTTAAATGGCCACTGTTTCACATCAGAGAATTTTTATTTTTCTTCTTGCCCTGAAGATTGTCAACATACTGCTGTGTGATCCAAGCAAACACACATTTGTCTGTTCCTAAGTGTAACATTTGGTAAACTTTTTAGGGACTAATTTCAAAAACAGTCAGTATACCAATATATTATTTTGTACAGTAGTTCCCAGAATAATTTTGAGGCTCATTTTTAAAAAATAATCAGGACAAAAAAAATAGAAGTTTCAGATTACCTGATATTATTATGGAGGAAATATTAATTCTAGTAGCCCCAAACCTCTGATGTAACTCCAGAAACCACAGGTAGAATAAAAGACGTTGCTACAGGGACGTTGCCCAAGAACCCCGGGAGCAGTCACGGTGAATGACTCGCGGAGCCTTCTCCACCTTGAAGAAGCCGGCTCTACCTGGAAACCTTCCACTCAAAATTGCCGTTGTCGATTTTTTTACTTTTTTTTTTTTGAAATTCAGATTCAATAAGCATTAGCTGAGGACTACCCTGTGCCAGAAACTCTGCTAGCTTTTAAATTATATATTCTCTTATTCCACCCTTACAACCATGGTCTGTGGTATCTTATTCATTATCGTCCTTACTGCTTGCCATTTTATGTATGTGAAAACTGAGGCTTTGTGCAATTAGGTCAATTGCTAGCAAGTGGCAGACTCAAGATTTGAGCCCAAGTCTGATTACAACCATCTATACCATCTTGAAAAGTGGTTTCTGATTTTGTGACAATCGCAGAAAGTTTGAGTAGTTTGTGTGTTTTATAAAGCAGAACTTGAAAGACTTCACAAAAGTTTCAATATGAGCATGTTCTCCACTACTCTTTTGGCAAATCACTAGAACAGTGTGTGTGTGTGTGTGTGTGTGTGTAAAGGGTATTGGTGATAAGAGGCATGTTGCATATTCATTCATTCAATGAAATTTGAGTAGTACCATGCCAGGTACTGTTTTAGGTACTAGAGTCCTGTAAAGAGAACAAGATACAATCCAGCACAGAAAATACATTAAGCAAATATAGCTGTGACAAGTGTCATGCAGGAGAAACTTTTTCTTTAAAAATCCATAACGCCCAAGCTGGTTGGGCTCAGTGGATAGAGTGTTGGCCTGTGGACTGAAGGGTCCCAGGCTCGATTCCGGTCAGGGGCACATGGCCAGGTTGTGGGCTCCATCCTCAGTCAGGGGCGTGCAGGAGGCAGCTGATCAATGATTCTCTCTCATCTTTGATGTTTCTCTCTCTCTCTCTCTCTCTCTCTCTCTCTCTCTCTCTCTTCCTCTCTGAAATCAATAAAAATGCCATATATAAAAAATACTAGTAAATAATGGCTTTAAAACTATTTTAAAAAATTTCATAATGCCCTGGTCAGTGAGGCTTAGTTGGTGGGAGTGTTGTCCCATGCATCAAAAGGTTGTGTGTTCAATTTCTGGTCAGGTCAGGGCATATACCTAGATTGTGGACTCGATCCCAACTGGGGAATACGCGGGAGGCAACCAATCAATACTTCTCTCTCCCATCAATATTTCTGTCTCCTATTTCTCTCTCCTTCCCTCCCCCCCTCCTTTCCCCTCTCTCTAAAATCAATCAGCATATCCTTGGGTGAGGAAAAAAACCATAATAATAATATTACACAGAGATCCAAACTAATTTGAAAAATTCCTGAAGAACTTTCTATAGACAGTGAGATTTAAAGTGTGACTGAATGAAAAATCAGGGGTAGGCAAAGCAGAACGGTGGTGAGAATTTCTCTCCCTGTGGCTATCATCTTCTGCACTAGCAGGTTACATAAACAATTTTGCTTGTGTTGTGATCTAATCCACCCCACTCATTATTGTATCTCCCCTAAGACCTTCCCAACTAGTTCAGAATGAGTTCTAAACTACAGGGGAGGTCTAGGAACCAATATTTTGAATACAAACAAAATAAAGGAAGCCTTGGAAAGTTTAAATGTTTTTTCCCCAAACTAAACATTGGCAAACACATGAAATGTACCATCTCTACCTTTGAGAAAACATCAACATTTAGCTTAATTTTAGTATGTTTCTCAAGTCTGTAAATCTCCATTGTGCATTTTCCACAGAATGCATGTTAATTCCATTGATATTAAAGAGTACATGAAGCGCTCTGGGCCACTAAATGGGGAAATTAGAATGTGATGGAAGAGGGGCCAAGACTCAATGTTTCCATTCTCTTCCAAGGGAAACCAAATGAGAAAAATAATACATCGCAAAAGCCAGAGTTCTGATTACAATTCTGGAAATAGGAATGAAATAGGATATTTTATTTTTAAAAATTTGTGCCTTGAATTCCTGGATGAATCTTAAAGTTATTCAGAGTACACCCTATCATCTGTCTAATCGGACTTATCAATGTATCTGCCTGGGGTTCCCAAAACACCTAGGGAGGCACTTAGAGAAACCCAATCAGGTGCATTCATTTGGATCATGAAATAGATTCATTAATAATCTGTTTAATACAAATATCCCTCTACCCTAAATTTGATTTTCACAAGATGTATTCATCTTAATTGTTCAAAGATAAATAAATACTTTCCCTGCAGTGAGGTCTCCAATGGCTGCGAGGACAGTGGATAGTAGGTGGCAACTCATGAGTCCTGCCTCATCCAGTAATTGGTTCTGTGAGAAAACCTTAACCAAGCCCTCCCTGCATATTAGAATTAAACGGGCAGCCCTGTAAGTATCTCCATGCCCATGTCCCAGCACCAGAGATTCTGATGTAACTAGTCTCAGTGTCACTTGGGCAACACTGGTTTTTAAATGCTCTCCTAAGTGCTTCTAATAGTCAGTTGGGCCTTTACCAGTTCTATGTCTTAGTTTATTCACCACATGACCTCACTTATATATGGATAATAAAGACCATTACAAAATGATAAACATAAACAAATACAGAGACAGAGCAGCCTTGAACAGACTATCATCCTACAGCTGGAAGGCTGGGGATGGTTGGGGGGGGGAGTTGGGAGATCAACTGAAGGACCTGCATGCATGCATAGGAGCATAATCAATGGACACAAGAATCTGGGGGTTATGGAGGAGGGGGGAAGGGCAAGGGGAAAAATGGAGATCTATGTATCATTTGTTGTAATACTTATCTATCATTTATTGTAATACTTTAAGCAATAAAAAAAATTAAAAAAAATGAAATAATTCCTACAGCATTTTCTTTTCTTTTCTTACATTAAATAGATTCAGGTTATGCACGTAGTTGTGGTTTGGAAGTTTTCATGTTTGCTCTATCTGTAGTGAATGCTTATTATTTATTAACTGATGACACTGGCCTTGAGTTAATGTGGACATGACTAGAAGCTCTATTTGCTCTCTTTCTACTGGGACTCAATAAACATCAACACAGCAAACACTTACTGTGTGTGTGTGTTTGTGCTGGGCATTGTGCAAGGCAGTGTTATTCAGAATGTGGCCAGCAGGCCAGAGAGTGCAAACTGCTACCAGTGTCAAAGAAGAGATATGCACAAAAATGAAAGTGCCCAGAAACTTCTGTAGTATTTGAGCTCAGATCATGTGCATATTTGCCTTTATTTATACACAATAAGGGAAAGAATACATATGTATATATATGTAGAGAGAACAAGCTTTTATAATTAAGTGTGTGTACATATATGATTTCAAATGCATTGCATTTTTAAAAAGTCTCTTCCATAGCTGTTTGGGAACTTTAAAATCTCCTAAAACCTCACCAGGGCTGGTTGGAGAGGCAGCATCATGGGTGTGATCTAATTTAACCCTTCTCATTAATTCCTATGAAGCAACTGTCCATTTTACAACTGAGGAAGCTGAGGAGGGAAACTATTTGCTTAAGGTTGCTCCATTAATCAGATCTGTAAGTCAGATGGATGGAACCCAGGAAGTCTGAATCCAGAGCCTAGAACCAAGGGTGTCACACAAACGTGACTGGCGTTGCTCGTGTGGGAGAGCCGCGGGGCCCGGGAGGGCCACTTTCACATGACATGACCCAGTGCTCTCCATGTTGTTTTATCCTCTGTGCACAGTTACAACTGGCCCCAACCTTGTGAACACTAGTGTAGTTCCTGTAAGTTTTAGATTTGAATTGTCTGGGTATTTATAGAACCAAACAGTTAAATGAAAAGGGACTGTTTAAATAGGGATAGTGGCCTTTCATTCGCAAGTTTGAGATATTTCTACCATCAGTAAGATGATAGTAAAGAAAATAAAGAAGTTATTTTTCTGCATACTTTGGTCACTGGAATGTTAAATTTTAAGCTAAGGAGGTGTGGGCCTTGTTTATCCCCTTTTCATAACCTGGGTAGGAAGACATTGCTTTTAGAAAAGTTGCTAAGACTTATAGCCCAGGAAAAACAGATACTTTACCTTAAGGTATTAGCCTCTTTCCCCTCCAGAACTTTAATTTTTATCCAACAGATAAAAATTAATGAACTTTCTCTTTTAAACTTCATTTTAATATATTTCATTTCCTATTAAATATTTAAATCATTTTTATATATTTACTATTTAAATAACATGTTTATCATCAATAGTGATAACTTATAAGAAAAATTAAATTCAGCAATTTTTATCTTACATCAATTATATCATTGTTTAAAATCAAGTGTTCTCCCTTAGAGCATAACATGGTTCAGATTCAGTTTACACACATATTTTCATAAATGTACCTATGATATGGAGTGAGATGTATCAGGATTATCAAGAGCACTGAAAGAAGGAAGGCAATAAAATGCGAAGCATGCAAATCCTACTACAGAACTATGGAATACACATGAAATTCAGAATCAGGGCTTCTGACCTCCATGTTTTCCTAGATATAGACACAGCAAGGTGTCAAAATCACCTTGTCGTGGTATCCAGTGACCCACAGTGGTGTTGTCATACAGCACACAGGCAACACATCTGAAATCTACACACATAACGGTATTAGCCTTGGGTTATCTTTTTAGTCATTACCCAATAAAAAAGTAAATTTAATTTTATAATAAATGCTTGCTAGTTCCTTGCTGTGCTAAGTAGGAGGAAATCAACAAACTGGTGATAACTGGTTCTGAGAGATGCATAGGAAAGAGCAGGTGCATAGCACAGGAAGCAGGCACACCTTGACTTAGGTGTGATGTCACTGCAGGAATCAGTGGCAAAAGCATACGATTGGAAATGAAAAGACAGTCTTCCCTCTATAGTAATTTACTAAGCATCTTCTTTTGAGCCTGTCACAGAATTCGGTACTGGCTATAAAAGGGGCATAAGAGGTGTTTCTAGCCTTCAGGTGAGACAGAATCTTCCCTTTATGAGGAGAGAATTATAAATAACCATAGGGAGCACATGGCAGAATTCCTCATGGATAGTGTGGTCAGGACGGAGCATGAACTTTGCCCTGGTCTTGGGCAAACCACCTAAGTATTGTGTTTCCTCACTTATAAAAATGGGGATGATTCCATTTACCACAGAGTTGCATCACTACACTCATCTCCCTACAGTTATAATTATTGACTCAACTTATATTTATTGTGATTCTTTTGTACAAACTGCTCTTGCCTTTTTTTGTCTTGGTCTTCACTGTTCCAAGCATCATGATTGCACATTCCATGCAAAGCAGTTGTTACATGTTTATGAAACGAATGTCAGAAAATGGCTTACTAGATAGTAGCAAAAAGGAGTGATGAATAAGCTCGATAAGTAGTATCAGGGTCAATCAACCATATGTTTACCAACCATAGTAACTCATGAGAATAGATTTGACTTTGGGGAGTGAGCACATGGTGCAATACACAGATCTTGTAACATAGCAACCCAAATCTGAAATGTATAGGTTCATGTTGACCAATATCACCCCAATACATTTAATTTAAAAAAGGACTGGTAGAAAAATACCAGGAAGGTTTCTTAAAGATCTGTAGCCTTGGAAATATACCAGGAGAAAGTCCTGGGAGGTAATGTGAGAACAGTATTTAGACTTACAACACCTTGGAAAAGAGAACCCTTGATATATTCAGCCAGGCTTTGAGCAGAAATACAGGTCGCTTTTTAGGAATAGGCACGCTTGCTAAATGAACATAGCTTATTTCAAATTCCAATGTGGGCTAAATTTGGAGGCATTTGTATTCACTGGGTGTTCAATTTAAAATACCTGTAGAAATGGCTTGTAAAGTTGTCCAGAGCTGCTTTTGTTTGTTTGTTTGTTTATCCACCTGCAATTTGTGTCACTGAAATAAATATGACCAACAGTTTGGGCTGCATTTGGTGTGGTCCCAGAGTGTAACTCTCCTAACAGGGACCCATTGGACAGTCTTATAGTTCAACACCTTTTATTGGCAACTAAATAAAAGAATGTAATGGTTTAACTACCTCCTGCCCACTCTACTCTTTCACCCTTTCCAACAACCAGCCTGCTGTAACTGTTCAGTCCTGGAATAGGAAAAACTGCAATTTATCCAGGCCATCTGTGCAAGAAGTGAATAACACTGTGTGACATGTGGACTGGACAATGCCTCACAACCTGAGATGAGAAGGATCAGGCCAAGAAGAGATTTTGGCAATGGGGAAGTTGCTCTCTTGGAACACGTTAGAATTTCCAAGAAACAAATTAAATGTGATTTAAGGAAAGTGGGTGTGTTCTTCTAATCTAGACTTAAAGGGAAAATTGCAACCAGGGTTAAATGCTGTGGAATAGGCTTCCTGGTGGGCTCCACACATGCCATCACTTTTCCCATCGAAGATTACAGAACGTTATCCTGGTGTTTTTATTTATTGGTTCAGTTGGTTGTACCAGTTGGTTTGTTTTACTTCACAGCTTGAGACTTTCAGGACATGCATTGAATTCTGGTTCGCAATGTCTGAGGAACGTGTGGAAGACAGGTAAAATGAACAGGTTTTACCATTTTCTAAACTTTTTAAGTAATATAAGCAGCAGGTTGACATTGATCCCACTTGTGCTAAATGGCCCTGAACTGGCCCTCAGCCCCCACTCTGGTTGATATAATATATTGAATAACCTGCCTTTCAAATTTCTGCTCTTCTACAATTTGGTCCACTTCACCTGCAGACTCAGTCTCACTTCAGGCAGAGGGACCCATCCTTCCTCTGTTGGAGGGATTAAATGGGAACCAACTCTGGCCAATGAGTCAGCTCAGCATGAATCAGCTCTATCCTTAGTGCTTTTTTGAGTTTGTATTTTATTTCTGATAACGGAGCCCTTACCCCCATCTTTTCCTTAATAAGCGGCCAAAATGATACATCCTCTGGGTCCAGAGCCCTATTTTACTTTTTGCCTCTGCATCCCAGGGCTGCAGCACACTCTCCACTGCAATGTTCCATGATCTTGACTTTCTGGTCCCTCACCTCCTCTGTTCAATGACTGCCCCAACTATCTGTTGTCCACAGTGCCTCTAGATAACCTGCTTGATTGCTAGCTCCCATCGAAAGTCCCTCTTCTCATGCTACTGAATCCTCCTCACACCGCAGTCCTCCTTGAAGGCAGAGGTGAGATGCGTAGTTTTAGAGGGTCTGGCTCATCAGCCCCTGAGTGATCTCTATGACACATTAGGAAAGGCGAAAAGAAGAAAAGGGTCCTGCTTTTTCTCCCTCTAAATGGGTTCCTGGATCAAGAGTGGGATGTTGATAGAAACCAACTTGCAAGATTCACCTTTATGGCACAGAGGGAAGGAAAGGTAGTCCGGCACCACCTCCCTTGCAGATGAATGCTGCAGCCCAGAATCTGAAGGGAAAAGAGGCATTGTGGCTGATCTACATGCACAGCAGATCAAGAACACATAAGTTGGCATTTACCAATAAAGGGCTACTTTGAGAGTACATGCAACAGTTGAGGAAAAAATGAAAAAATGAAGCCAGAATTCATTTGGTATATATCCAACAGCAGTATGACCTCTGACTAGTTCCCCACTAGTTTATTACTGTTATTATCAATTCCTTTAAAAACGCATGTGTATGGTACAAAGTCAAGAAAACCAAAATCATACAAAGTAAAAAGTAAAATTTTCCCTTCCATCCATGCCCACCCAAGAATGTGTTTTAAATTTTTCCATAACTATATACTATTTTTATAGTTTAAAGTGTATATTTTGAACACAAATTAGATAAAAATAGAAGATAAGCCACTTGCTTTTTCTGCAACTTCCTTTTTTTTTTTAACTTCATGTATCTCAGGCTTGTGTCTACATTGACCCCCATACTGTTGACCAAACCCAAATTTAACAACTTCATAATATCCCAAGATCTGGATATCTGGTTTACCAACATACTTTAGATTCTAAATTCAGAAAACTGCAGAAGAAAATGGAAACCATAATTTGTCTGGAGGTGAGCTGTGCCAAAGACCAGAGTGGCTGGGTCAACCTGCACCCTTGGCTGGCCCCGGAGAAGAACACATGTTTGAGAGAATGAATCAAGAAAGGGTCAATGCCCTAACTGGTTGGGCTCAGTGGATAGAGCATCAGCCTGTGGACTGAAAGGTCCCAGGTTCGATTCCAGTCAAGGGCATGTACCTTAGTTGTGGGCACATCCCCAGTGGGAGGTGTGCAGGAGGCAGCTGATCGATGTTTCTTTCTCATCAATGTTTCTAACTTTCTATCCCTCCCTCTTCCTCTCTGTAAGAAATCAACAAAATACATTAAAAAAAAAAGAAAGAAAGAAAAGGTCAACACCCTTTAATGAACCCAAGGAATTAAAGACCAGAGGGATGTGGTAGAGTCAAGTGGGTGGTTTGTTCATGACAAAGGGGTCCAGGTTCTTTTCAGGTTGTTTAGGGTCAGGAATAGAGTCTGGCCTCCCAGAGGACAGTTTTCAGTTCATAACCAGGAAAGGATTATTATGAAGAGATTAAGTACCATGGGATTTTCTTTTAAGTCATGATCAAAACGATGCCATGCTTCATAGGAAGAATCAAGACTAGATTTGAATCTTTTATCTTTTCAGACAGCATGGAAGGACCTGGAGAGTATCATGATAAATGAAATAAGCCAGTCAAGAGAAAGGCAAGTATCACATGATCTCACTCATATGTGACATCTAATGAACAAAATAAATAGATGAACAGAGTAGATCCAGAGACATGGAAGCATGGAACAGACTGACAAACATTGGAGGTGGGGGTGGGTGGGGAGAGATTAACCAGGGAACTTATATGCATATATGCATGAAAAAAGGATGACATCTGTAATAATTTCAACAATATAGCTTTTTTTTTTTTTAAAGTCAAGATTTGATAGATGCACAAGCAAAGCAATATCACTTCTCCAGACACCAAAACCTTGAATTTTTGTGTCAGGTAAGACTGTTAAGAGCTCAGCTGTAGCACCTATATATATATATATATATTTTTTGGTTTTGTTTTGTTTAGGAACCTCAGAAAGGAGCACACTGTATTGAAAGGAGCAGAGAGCATATGTTACCCATTTGTTTTTATAGTAATCCTGCTTTAATGGATGCGATGGGTGCTCTGTGGCACCAGGCAACCCTGGAAATTGGCTTTAGGCAGCATGTTCTGGAGAGTTCTCTTTTAGCTATCAGCATAGCTGTGGATTTTATGGAGGCAACAGCCGGCTCTGGCAGGGAGGTAGCCAACAACGTCATGTTTCATCACTCCTCTGTTCCTTCCAATGTGAGTTTCATTTGCTGTTTATTGTCACGGGTGACCTTCTGGCTAGAACAGAGTGTCTAAATGTGTCTTCTAAAGAGAGAAAGGCTGCCAGGACAGCACTTGCAGGGAAGTTGTTTCACTTGGAAATATAAGGAGGAAAGGAAACAGTTTCAAAAGAGTTTAAGTCCAGAGTGAGCAAGTTGCCAAAAGATAGAAGTTGTGGATGAGGTAAGAGCCTTGCTCTCCTAAGGACAGGAGAACAGATGCTCCATCAGGACAGGAGAAGTCCCCAACAGAGAGAGGTGCTGTCAAACCCAGATTCCTTTCATATGACCCTGGTTCCAATGATGACAATTTCAAGGAAGGACATTGAAATAACTTTCACCGTGCCACTGTCTGCAAGCCCTGGTTCCATGGAGAGCTTGCACATTGCCAAGACCAAACTGTGCTCATTTGTCTCTCAACTCAGGGAAATCTTCGTGGAGGATCCAAAAAAACCAACACACACACAAAAACAAAACAAAACAAAACAAAAACAAAAAACAGAAAAAGAAAAAAAATATTTCCTCAAGTAGAATTTTCCTCCTCATCAATTTCCAGTTTTGATGGTTCTAGGCTGGTAGTTCCTTGGTCCACATTCTATAAAAGTAGGAGGGGCTTCATGCATAGGCTTTAGTTAAAAAGATACTTAAGTGATTTTGGACTAGCCGTTGAGTTCCAGGTAAAATTGCCACATAGATCTGGCTTGATTCATTTTATGAAAGAGAAGACAGCTCGTGTTTTATGTTGCCTCAGGGAAAAATAAGTTCCTTAGTTGCCTTGGAGATTCAAAATTGCATCCACTGTCCAGCCCTTTTGGCTTGTTTCTGGTGAGACTGTTTAAGTAATGTGGTTTTATTTAATTTGGCATAACTCTCTGTTATTACTGAACAAGAGGGAAGTCAGGGTTTTGATAAAGAAATATCATATGATATTCTGGGAATATTCAAATGCCAGTGAAAAAGAAGAAATGAAGGTGGTGTTAACAGTAAAAATCTTCACATTTCACTCTAAAGAATACTGCTACCACTCATTAAGACAGTAATACCATGAAAAATTGATGGACTTTGGATTTATATAGAACCACTTTCATATTCTACTATTACCTAGTTGTTTGCATTTCTCAACTCTCGGAATCACAATTTAGTGGTGTTTGCCACAAACAGCTTAGGTGTTAATCAGCACAACGCTTACAACATGCTGCACAGATGGCAGGGCCTCAAAATATCCCAGGTCACTTTCTCTCCTCTTCTTCTGCCTTCCTGGCAGTTTCTTCTCAATAAAAGCAAAGTTCTGTAACAATCCAGAATATCTGGGTCCTCTTCTCTTCAGACTCAGAATAAGATATGAAAGTAACATAGCTTTCTTTTGCACCAATTTATCCAATCAATTAGTGATCTTGATCTTAGAGGAAAAGCTTTCAGTTTTTCACCATTGAGTATGATAATAGCATAGATTGTCTTTATTATGTTGGGGTACTTTCGTTTTATTCCTATTTTACTGAGTGTTTTATTTTAATCATAAATGGGTATTGCATCTTATCAAATGCTTTTTCTGCATCTATTAATAAGGCCATATGATTTTTATCCTTTCTTTTGTTAATGTGGTATATTATACTGATTGATTTGCATATGTTGAACCATCCTTGTGCCTCTGGAATGAACCCCACTTGATCATGATGTATTATTTTTTTGGTGTACTATTTTATTTGATTTGCTAGTATTTTGTTTAGAAAGGAGAGTGGAGTAGAGTTTTTCAGCTTTTATACAAAGTAGACATATTAAAACTTTATACAGGGGAGCATAGATGTTAAAAGCATGGTATTTGGACTTGAGAAGTCTTGAGTTCAAATCAGGCCTGATTTCTTCAAAACCAATCCCATCATTTGTGTGACTGTGGATAAATTACTCAGCACAAACATAATTGGAAAGAAAACCAATACCGCTGTCAGCACTGAGTGTTCATTTAACAGAAACAATACTTATTGTTCTAGGTACAGAGGACAGATACAAATCCGCCCTTCACTGGAACTAAGGTTTGAGTGGGGGTGCACAGATAGAAGCATGCAAACAAATGAATACAAAAGATAAATTCAAATAATACTACACCCTATTACACATAAAACAGTGATGGAGAGAAGGTGGAAGAAGAAGATAGCATAAAGGTCCAAGAAGGCCTCTCAAGGGAGATGACACTCCAGCTAAAACCTAAATGATGCAAAAAGGAGGTGGTCTTACAAGAAAGTCTAGAAAGAGAGTCCCAGGATGATGGAAAGCCAGATGCAAGACAATTGGGAGATCAAGGGAAAGACAGCCAGTGTGAGCAAGGGAGGAGATAAAGTTGAGGCATGCACAAAGATGAGATTATGGAGGACTTTGTGGAATATGGTAAAGAAATTAGATTTTATTCTAAAGAGTATTTTATGTGGGTTGACTGGCTATATTTATACTTTTAAAAAGATGATGACTCTAAAATAGAAAGTGAACTTTAGGTATGTTGTATGTATTAAATTAGTTGATGCATCAAAAAGCTCCTAACACAGTGCCTGGCACACAGTACACACTCAATAAATGTTTGATATTATTAATTACTGGTTTTTATTGACTATGTATATGAATGTGTCTGTAATATCTAGAATGAACATGAAGTGGTTAAAAAAACAATCATCTAACAATGTATTCATATTTTAACCTGCCATGGCATTAAGGAAATAACTATGAAGAAAGTGAATTATAAATATTACATGTAAGAGAAAATGTGGTGAGAGGAACTTTTAAAAAAAAACCCTCACATAAAAGTACATTTTTATGCTTTTTAGAAAGAGAGAGAGAGAGAGAGACATTGATGTGAGAGGACCATCAATCAGTTGCCTCCTATACACTCCCTGACTAGGGATTGACCCAACAGCCTAGGTATGTGCCCTGACCTGGAATCAAATCCACAATCCTTTGGTGTACAGGATGACATTCCAACGAACCAAGCCACCCAGGCAAAATGAGCAGAGATGAAAAGAACTTTTGAAGTCAGTACCTACAATATAATTATTTTTGGGGTCTTTGCAGCCTGAATGTAGAAAGGTTTATAATGTCCTTTGTTAAAGTAAAGACATCTTGTAGCAGGTCAGTTAAGAGCAGTAGATTAAACACAACAGGTATAATATGCAGAATGAATGGGGCTTGAGTTTCCAGTGTGCATCTGTATAATAGCAATACAGGAACAGAAAGCATGTGTTGAAAAAATGGTTGATACAGGTTCTATTTGTTTGGAGAGTGTGGATAAAGCAAGTAAGAATGTCTTTGTGTATTCTTGCCTATGTACTGCTCTCATATAAGAAACTGAGAGATTTTTTTTTTCATGGACCAGTATGGGTAATTATGGGAGACAGAATTATCAATGGTAGATGTCAACCAGGACCAATGAGGGACACAGGAATAAAGCAATCAAGTAAACTACTTTGGAGAAGAGAAGAACTAATTCTTAAAGTCACTGATATCCTAATAAAGAGTGACTTGGGTTAGTAATAGAATTATACTGTAGTGGCAGCTGCTTATTCTGATATGTGTCTATGTGTGTTTATGTTAACTGTTCAGTTAACTATGTATAGTTCACCCCTTAGGGAGGGTTCAATCATTCTTATCTGATGTCCTTGTTTATCTCTATGAAGTCTAGAGCTAAAAGCCTCTCATATACCATTAAAAAATACACCTGAATCAATTGGACCCAACTGATGTGTTATTTCATGATTCTGATTTCTAGAGGAGAAAAAACATATGAGACATGGGAAACATCTCTTACAAAATAAAGCCTGATTGGAGCCTTTTATTAGTTGAGTCCCTTTGAAAATTATCCAAGTCCATGGATATCCCCAAAGTAGTCAGTCAATAAATATTGTTGAATATCTTGGGTGCCTGGGTACCAGAAGGCAGATGTACCTTTGTTTTGCATCCGTCTTAATTCTTTTAGAAGTTACTAGAGGCCCAGTACATGGATCTGTGCACTGGTGGGGCCCCTCAGCCTGGCCTGTGCCCTCTCGCAATCCTGGACCCCTTGGAAGATCTCGCAGTCTCTGGCCTGTGGGGATTGGGCCGAAACCGGCAGTCCAACTTCACCTGCTGCTCCTGCTCATCCCAGCCTTGCTGTGCCTACCATGGGCTCGTGCCCAGTCAGTCCTAATCAGGAGATGCTTGTACTGCCACAGCAGTGCTTGCCAGCCATGAGCCCTGCATCTGGTGCCCATTGGTCAGCTGAGTAGTGCTCCCACTGTGGGAGCACACTGACCATGAGGGGGGGAGGCTCTTGCATTGAGTGTCTGCCCCCTGGTGGTCAGCGTGCATCATAGCAACTGGTCGTTTGGTCATTTGGTTGCTTAGGCTTTCATATTTATAGATTGGTGTAGTTTGATTCACACTTTCAATAACAGGGTTTTCCTCTAATCTGCAAAACAACATTGTCCAAAGATGAATCCTTCCAAAATTCAATCATAAACATTATTTCCACATCTTACAAAGACAGGGCAGTGGCTACAAGCTTGGGTCAAATTCATCATTTTAATATTCTAAGCCCATTCCCTTACTATTTACATTTCTTAGTCCTATGTGAAGTGGATGGGGGAGAAAAGATGGGAAAGAAGGAGATGAAAAGACAGGAGAAGAGAGGAAAGGGGAGGAGAGGAAGGGAGAGGAAAAGAGAGGAAAGAGAGAATCTCTCCATGGTCAAATAAAACAGGAGCATACCATACCCTACAGTAACATTTTTGACATTTATAATACCAATCTCTAAGTCATCTTTTTTTATCAGAGAACTGCATGGACTACCCTTCTTCATTGCTTGTGGGAGTGGGGTATCCACTTGTGGAGGCGGGGTTCTTGGGGCACAACTGGAATAAGCATTTCTGGAAGGCCCCACGGGAGAATGAGATGTGATAAAAAGCTTTAGTTTTGTGGAGTTATAGTCCTCAGTTTACAAAGTCCCATTTCCCTTAAACCAGTCCTGGAAAAGGAGCATCTGGGGCTTCAGCAGAGCTGAACAGTATCCAGAGTTTCTGTTCCATGGTAGAGTTGAGTCAGGCACAGCATCGGGCAAGTTGCAGTCCATCAGTCCATGTGTGCGGGGTCCACATGGCTGTGGGCCATGTAGGCTAGTGCAGAGTATGAGAGCATGCTCCCTGCAACAAGAGTCCCAACGAGAGCAAGAGGGCCAAGAGAGGAAACTCTGTTTGTTCAGGAGCTTATGTATTTCAGATTCCCATCCCTTGTAATGGCCACCCTTATTCCTGCCAATGATATGCTCCCGGGTGTGACTGACAGGCAATTACTTTTCCTACGTCATTCAGACCTTACTGGGCATGTGTCTATTTTTTCTTGCTCAGTCCCTTCCCTCAGGACCTGTGGGGAACAGACCTGGAGAGTACTGAACTGCAGCTTCCTGACAAAGCTGTATTTATATTATGCGGCCTTCCCTTTGCTTCTTTCTTGTTAATTAATTAATAGCTGAATTAATTAGAATGGTATCAATCTTTGACTTGCTGTCAGAGTTTCCCTTAAGATCCAAGTAATAATGGCTTAACAACCCACCCCATGATGTACAGAAAGTTTAATGCTCCCTCCAAGGCTTATGTTCTCATGGCCACTCTTGGTTCAGAGGTGCTTATTCTACCAAGTTGGTGCAGCTGGATAAGCTTGCTGTGCTTATTCTGCAAAGTATTAAACAAAGTCCTTTTACATTTCCTTGGGAAACGTATTTAAGTAAGATATCGTAAATTGTGTGTATAAATGGCCATGATTATCTTTACTCCTTTGCCATGTGATTTGGCAGCTCCTCGCAACAAACATGGACAAAATTTCCCCATCCCTTGAATCTTTGCTATACTGTGACTTGCTCTGACCAACAGAAAGCTGGCAATAATAGTGTGTCTATTCAAGATTAGGCTTCTGGTCTTTCTAGGAGCCTTGCCAATGCCATGTGAATGAATAGAAATATTAAGTATTACTGTCCTTATTTTACAAATGAGAAAATGAAAATTCAAAAAGTAAAATAATTTAGTATTAAATGGCCAAGTTGAAAATCAGACTCAAATCTGACTCCACAGCCTGTGTGCTTCAACCACTATTCCATACTGCCCGCATTACATTTATACCTATGTCACCCAAATTTTAAGGCATCACACACAGCCTCGGATGTCTGCAGTTACTGTAATAAACATGACGGCTGTGTGTGCTGTTGATTAAATTTTCAAACTTTTCAGGCTTGAGATTTTGCTTACTTTTGTCCCCAATCACAATTGCAGGTTCTGTCACAGCAGGCTGGCTGGCTCAGAGCAAGGTCACTGTGACAAAACAAGCAAATAATACCAGGGCAGAATGCAGTAACCACTGAAATCATTGGAGGGTGGGACTCTACAATGAACTAAGTCAAGAAGATGCAGGTTCACAAGCCTGGCCAACTGAGCTGAATTGGCTTTCATTACATGAGGGATGGTTACGGTTTGCACATTTCTTGTATTTTATGTGAGTTTATGTACATCATTTAAGTAAGGAAAGTTTTTAGGAATGATATTAGTTTCAGTCCAAATTTAATTTTTGAAAAGTAAGCAATGCACAATACATCTAAACCACAGTTAAAGTGAAAGGCTAAGCTTTGTACCTAACAATGTTATCTTCTTTGGAAGCTTATAAATTCGAACTCCCCTCCCCAACCCACCTCCCCCCAAAAAAGACTGATGTTGGTTCAACTGTGGCTCTGACACTCAGCTCTTTAATTTGGTCTTTGCTGACAGCTGACTTCAATTTTTGCCTGTTTATGGAAGTAAATTAAAAGAACACACTGTCTGTGATCGGATGGCTTTGTGGTGGAGTCCCATTCAGTTCTTAAATCAAATCCCTGCTAGTTGTCCGGAGAACTAATCCTTAGGTAAATACATTTGTAGGCAGAGGCTCAGAGTGAACAGTAGGAAAAGGGCCACTTCCCCAGATACTCGAAGGTCAATGCCTTTGTTGTTCCTGTTCCTAAATAATGAGTTTAGAACGATTCACTTCAGGTTTGGAAGTTTCTGATGGTTGGTGTTTGGGTGGTGGCTTCTCTTTATGCACATGTCAGTGTCTCATTACTTAGTGATTGCAAGAGCATCCCTCTGGGGTCAGCACTTACCAAACCGGGGAACACAGATACCTGAAGAGAAGGCTCCAATAGCCTTTATTTAACTCATATAACTTCCCTCAAATTGATGAATGCTTTGGTAAAAGAGAGCATTAAGTCTCATGAAAGGCGACTTGATTTTAAGTGTAAATAAACAGTATTGCATATGCTATTTCTAGATTTTCTAAGGAAGTGAGAGAAAAAAACACAAAACACAAAATATGGTTTTACTGACAGTGGAAGGACACTTATTAAAGCTATATGACATTGTATGTCCTTAAAAGCTTTAAATCTAGAAAGCACTGGGTCATAGTGATTGTTTTCTGTCCTTGAGACATTACCTTCTTGGAAATATCTGTAATCATCACAGAGAAATTTCCCCATGAGTGTCATGCTGCTTTATAGAGTGAAGCCTCTAGCTTTTAGTAATGAGACAATATTTTGCTATGTAGTCTGATGTTAGAAATATAATGTGATATTATGAGTTGAATTAAAGAGAAAAAAGAATATTTTTGTGATTTCTACAAAAAATTTCTACAAATTAAAATTTCTACAAAGAATACCTTTGGATGTTCTTCATGGGTAATTCTAATCCTAGTGAATAGTATAATAAAGTGTTTAAGCATTGTGATATTTTACCCTAGAAGTGGCTGCATTTCAGCAGAAGTGAATGTTAATTTTACTTGAAACTTGAAAGATTTTTTTTATATTCTTTTAGCTAACTGCATACAAATATGTTCCTGTAGTGCAATATGTTATTAACATCTTATCCTCTCTGGGTAACTTTAATAAAAGATTAATGTGCTACTTCTGAAAATGATTTCATACAATAGAACTCAAGGTATATCATATCTTTTTCTGAGAGCTAATTCCCAGAAAAAATTACTTCAACATTTTATACTTCACATTAAACATTGCACAAAATCACTTAAACACTGATAAAGAATGACTTATTTGTCCTGGAAAATAAGGAACATGGTTCTCTTGCTCCCCAAACTTTCCTAATTAAGACGGAAAGGTTGGAGGTGACCACAGAGTTTTTTGCTTGAGCACCTGGGTGGATGGCAGTGCCACTAACTGAAATAAGGAATATTAGGAGGAACAGCTTTTAAAGTGTCAGGAGTTCACAGGAAGAACCGAATGGGTTCCACTTGGAGGTGCTTGTGTGATGTTCAAGTGGAAATATTATTAGCAAAGACAATCATTTCAATAAAAGGCCAGTATCATGCCTAATAAAACTAGTTTTGTGGCATCATCTCACTTTGATTCCTGATTTAAATCAGAACCAGAGACAGCTTGTTTCCAGGAAAAATGGTTGTTATTTTAAATATGGGTTTCATGATAGAAATCTATGTGTATTTTCTCAAATGTGCTAAGTACTCCCAAATCAGACAGGCATGGTTTTCTATCTCCTAGGTACTCGGGATTTTATTTTTTTGCTTTAATTAAATTCATCTTATAAGTCTGAGCACCAGACACTGTATAAGTTTTAATCATTATGGAGAAACATGCATAGCAAAATTCTTTGAGAAAAAGAAATTGTTACTTTTCCCTTCTTCCAGGGTTGTTCGAGGTACTGGGATTACTTAAAAAGACAAACTGTGAATCTGCTCAGGGCTGCCTCACAGGGCAGCTCATTCAGCATTCCCAGAAGGTGTCCCTAAAGGAGACTAGTGCTAGTGACAGAGCAAAGACCCCAACATCATATCCCAGTAACTTCATCTCTCTATTTATAACCTCAATTAATTGGTTTAGTATAAATTTGGTAGAAGCTTAAATAAAACAGCATAGGAATCTGAAACATACAACTATAATCTCTGCATGAAAATTTTAATTTTCCTAGAAGTGAGGCAAGACACTTAGAGAAGGTGGAACTTTCCCCAGGTCACTGTGCTTTATTCTGACTGGAGGAGACTCTTGAGAGGAGGAGCTCCACTTACTACAAGCAGCACCAGGGGTCACACACTAACAACCTTCCAGTCCTTTTGTCCAGATCGAAGTCAAGTTTCTTCCCTATTGCAGAGCTTGGATAGAAGGGACTACGTTGGAAGGTGTTTCTTTATCCTCTGGTTTTTGTTTGTTTGTAGGTGTGTGTTATATTTTTGTTTGTGTGTGTGTGTGTTTTGTTTTGTTTTGTTTTCTGAGATCTCCTTGTGGATAAATACAGATGTCCAAATGAGGAGCACTGTGATTAGGAAAGTTGAGAGGAGGTGAGTCAGAGTTGGAGGGGGGCTGGAGGTTACCCTACTTCATTATCTTCTTTGGTGTTTGGAATAAACTTATCAATCATATCTCACAAGGGGTTTAGGTCCAACACTCTGAAACGCATCTGGTTATCATTCCCAAGGGAAAGTAGACCATGCTGTGTCATTATCCTGTCAAGAAATCAAAGGCCTCTTCCTGCAGCAGAGACTGTGGTTTGCCTTTGCTTGTCTGTCTTTCTGTGACCCTCACCTGTGATTGGCTTGTAGTAGCCTGTGTGTATAGCTATCACTACTCAGCCCTTTTCTGGAGGCTGGCTTACTATGTCCCCTTCCCATTCTTATTGGGGTAGCTCACCTACATATTTTAAATTAACTTTGGAATTTAATAATAATTTATAACATTATTTATAGGGAAGAATATGTTCCAGTTTCCAAACAATCAACTAGAAACAGTATTTCTACCACCCAACCTGTGAATGGGCCATTCATATTTATTTTGCCTAACTTCCTGTATCTTCCTCATTAGCAGTATAATATTCCTGTGAGACAACTAGTGTAGACATTCAATAAGATGACATGAATCAACAGAGATTTCTTCCATTCAGTCTTAGGGTTGGAATTTATTATTAAAAGTCATATAGTCAAATTCTTTCATGATATCTTTGATCAAGTTGTGGCCCAGGGACTCATAATTAGAGTGATTATCTAATGTATTATTCAATGTGAATATTCTTGGAGTCCTGGAGATATAACTCTGAAATGGGGCAATGTGGAGCACACTGATATAAGACCCTACTCATAATCAGACTTGCCTAACCTGCTGTGTTAATGACAGAGATAACATCATAAGCCTGTGACGCCTGAAGCTTTGTTCTTGTATCACACTGAGTGAACAGAAATTTGGTTCATGCAATTTAAAAAGACTTTTCATAAATAGGTTCCTCTCACATTCTGCAGTAACACAAGATTTAAAAAAAGTATTTTCCATGTTAATTTAACTTTATTCTAAAATTAATTTTCAAAATATCCTTGTTAATGTTTTGCTAATGGTGAGATTCATATCGATGACTATAACATTTCTTAAATTTTACTTAAATTAAAATATAGACAATACATTCCCTGACATATTTTGAGTTGTTGTGAGAATCAAATGGATCAGAAAGTTTTTGTAAAATATATACATATACAAAAAACTGTGTAACCTTTTATACAATAGAAAATGAAAGTCAGTAAAATCAAAGGAAAACTATCATAGAGAAACATCTGGTAAATCACAGCCACAGAACTTTCAAAATATATCCATTTTAAGAGAAAACATGTTATTAGAAAGTGGTGAAGCAAATGTATTTTAGAGAATAATCTTATTGATAAATTCTGAGATAACTATGGACAACATTCTGAACTATCACATGATTGGTATCACATAAATTCCAAGCTATCACATGATTGCAATACATCACCTTTAAAGCAAATGAACTGGAGGTGACCTAAGTGGAAGAAAGCAGAAGAATAAGAATATATCTTGGGATTCCATTTATTAGATCAAACCACTGACTAAGCAATTACAGCTCAGCATTATTTTTCCTTTTTTTCAACTACCTGGCAGCTGGTGGCCAATCGAAAATAAGTATTCTAGGTTCCTTATTTAAAAAGGCAACGTCTTATATTAGAGTTCACTACAAGGAACAAATCAAATCCTCTGCAATGTGAAGGGCAAACCTGGCCAAGTAAGTGAATTATAAAATAAATCATGGGATTTATCTTTTATCAACATCCTAAAAGGTAGCTAGTCTCACCTTACAGAACCCTAGTAACACAGTTTCATTTTCTTTCTGCAATAATTAGGTCTCTGGATAGAAAACATGGCCTCTCACATTTTTACCATCATTCCTTAAATAACAACTTAAAATAAAAGATCTCTACTTTTAGGGGTGGGAAATAGAAAACTGCTCCACCAAGACCAAAGAACAAAGCTTGTATAGAATATATGAAACTGAGATATTCATAAGAATGACCTAGACCCCACCTTTAGAGATGCCAGTTCTGTAGGGCTGGAATAGAGACAAGGAATTTGCATTTTTGTAAAGTATTCCAGAGCTACCTGCAAGGTGATGCTGACAAAGGCAGTTCATAGACAACAGTTTGGTTAGAAATAGGAAAATGCTAAACTAGAATATATATATATATATATATATATATATATATATATATATTCCCCACAATATGTGCTAACAGGTTTTCTCAGTATTTATATGTTACAACAGATTCTTTGTATAGTTTATAAATTCAGGGTACAAAATAATTTATTACTTTATTTCATTAAATGTTATCATGATAAAAGTATTATGTTTGACTATTTTTTCATAGCATAAAAATGTGTGTGTGTGTGTTGCAGAATTATGAAATTTAGATGCAACAATTAATCTGTTTTATCCTTAAAAATATCAAATTTCTGCCCAGCCAGCATGGCTCAATGGTTGAGCATTGAACTATGAACCAGAAGGTCACGGCACTTGCCCAGGTTTCAGGCTCAATTCTCAGTGTGGGGCATGCAGGAGGCAGCCGATCAATGATTGATGTTTCTATTTCTCTCTCCCATCCTCTCCGAAATCAATAAAAATTTATTTTAAAAAATAAAATTTCTAATAAAATTGGTTTATATGCAAAAAGTAATTATTTTATAAACTACTTTTGCATGTGCTTCAAACTATGTTTTCTCTTTGAAAACTTACAAATTTCATTTGATTTCTCTTTTAAATATGTAAATATCTTCTCAACTGAGATAACATTTAAAAGGATAATGTAAAGCAATGGAATATGATCTCAAATAATTTTTCCTCCAGGAAAGAAATCAAAATTGGTATAGATAAGCACACACACATACACACACACACAATGGAAGTCCTGAGGGAAAGTTTTAGGAGCCGGGGCTGTTTAGTCTAGAAAGATGATTAGGGAATGTAAACTAATAAAAGCGGAATAGTAAAATTAACCGTTTCTCCGGGACGCCCACAGCCAATCAGAACGGCTGTATGCAAATTAGCCCAGCCAACATGGCGGCCGCCACTCACGGACCTGAGTAAACATTTAGGCAGCGTCCGTGCAGCAGGAGCGAGAGCGAAACTACCTGCTTGCTGGCTCCTTAGCCTTTGTTTGGCCT
>PVJC01015059.1:0-35530 GCA_004026665.1 Murina feae
TTGGATTTGACTTCCTTTCAATTAATTCTGTTAGTCATCCCATCCAAGAACATTTGAATTTTAAAAGATGACTGACATATCCCAAAGGGATGCATTCTTTTAGCAATATTTGTCAGGTGATTGAAATATCTTCCCTTGCTCCACTCCTTACTGTTTACCACTAAAGTGAAATACATCTGGAAAACTTAAGAAAAATATGAAATAGTTTTCTAACCCATACTACGTCAGAACTTCCATTTCACCCTCTTGCTTCTCGCCAAATATTTATAAAAAGGCCAAGTTCTATCACACAGCTTAGGAGCCTTGTTAGTAAATGACGGTTACCTTCTAGTTTAACGGGGATGATAAGTCTTATGAAGACAAGCAGTGCTGAAATATTCAGGAGCCTGAGGAGATCCTGACTGTACCTTGGCCTGGCTGAAGCTCTCTAACCCTAAACCACAGTCCAGGAATCAACCAATCAGAGCCTTTGGATTGCTGACAATGGGTATGGCGTGGCATATTGTCTAAACACATAGACTTTGAAGTTAGGCAGCCCTTAGCTCAAATACCGGCTCAGAAAACTAATATCAGGGGAACCTTGAACAAGTTACTTAACCCTCTTGAGCTTCAATGTCCTTATCAGTAAAATGGGTATAATGGTAGTGCCTATCACATAGGCTGCTGGGAAGATTAAGTGTGAATATAGGTAAAGAGCTCAGGATCAGAGAAGGGCTCATCAACGCTGACCCTCATTAGAACATACACATTCTGCCTGAAGCCTTTGAGGAGGCCCAGTTCACCGCAGTCACACTTGCACTGCATTTGGTTTTTGAGAAGGCACGGGAAAGCTCTGCGAACACACTTGCCCTGGCCCATTTGCTGTGGCTCTATCTAGAAACTTTTTCTCTGAGCTCAGAGTTCACTGTCTCTCTCTGCATTGGAGCAGCTCAGCAACAGGGCTCCTTCCCCGTCAGAAAAGCCCACACCCCACCCGTGTTTAAAAAACACAAACACATGGTTCTAAACAATAGTGGTATGCATGTACATGTATATAATTGTTTACATCAATAATTCACGGTGCCTCAGGCAGTGTGGCCCAGTAACCGCACCAGCAAAGGCTGAAAGGTGAGCCTTCAGTCTGGTTACTGTGCCTCCATAACTTCACTTGTCCTACCCACCCCATGTCATATGACCAGAAATAAAATTTATTGGTAAAGGAACATTATCGTAACATCACTATTAGCCAGCCATAGAGTCATGCATTAGATTTTTTTCCTTGCCTTTGAAAATATTATGTGACATTTAAGATGTAGCACAGATGTATAATATAATGCAAAGGGAACTGCATGCTCATCCCCCAGAGTAAGAAATACAGCATTGCTAATGTAGTGGAAGGTTCCTTTCATTGCATTTTTTAAAAGCAGGTCTACTTGAATTGCAGAGAAAGGGAAGGCATATTATGGTGGGCATTTCATTCATTCCCTCATAATTGTGGAATCCATAGAGAGCCCATCTAATGTAAAGGCAACAAAGGTTTTGTCTGCCACTTCTGATGCCAGAAGGCTTCCTGGCTCCACAAATTATACCTTCATCTCCAGATCTCCCTCTCTTCCCTGAGGCTTAATCACAGCCTGAGCCTCCTTCTTCCCACAAGATAGAAACAGCGGCCGCCTGAGCCTCTGCACTGGGAAGTATCGATCCAAGGGTAATCTCTCAAGTGGAAGCAGAACCTAGTGGGACATGGCTGAAAATGGCAAATCATCACACTGTAGGACTAAACTAGAATTTAGGTGCCATCCAGATCTGAGCTGCTATCCATAAATCCTCTAAGTCCCCTCCGGTCTTTTCAAAGGGCTCAGTGTGTTAGCTACTGCTGCAAAAAACAGCTTTGACCTGGGGGATTTCATCTCAGGGCTAGATTAGACGTGATCTCCACCTCTGTCTTTCAGGAATGGATATGTCTCTAGGTACTGAAGTTGTCTGACAACTCCTTAGTCACACTCAAGCTTTTATCTCAGATGAAGGATGAAAAAGGAGTGCAGACCTAGGGTCTGGGGTGAATACTTAGATGAGGGTACAGGTAGTGATGTTTGAGATGCCAGCTGGCTCTGTGGTCTTTAGGTCCTGGTGGGTGGGCCATCTTTACTGAGAACCCTCTAAGAACACTGTTGTCCATGCTCTCCGATATCTCACAAGAAATGAAAAGCTTGGTTATATGTGTTTATGTTTTCAGCCTATTCAGCTGGCATTTGAAAGTGTGCAATATCTCTGAAATCACTTCACCAACTCAGCACCTCCTTGCCGATGCAAGAGATTTCCATTGTGATCAAAGCTGTTTTCACTGACCTCTGGATCATTCAATGCAAATGTCCTGTGACCAACAAAAAGTAGGAGCGTGGTCAGATTTGTGAGCCCTGGGGGAGTCAGTGAAGCCTGAATGGATCATCTAGGATATAAATCTTCACAAAGGCAACCTCAAATACAATTATTAAGTATACCTATGTGTTGCTGAAAGTCCATGAAAGCAACATACACTGCTAGAATGGATTGTAAATCACCTTCTGTAATGATTTGCCCAATAATTAGTTTCTTTTTAAAAAAATATATTTTATTGATTTTTTACAGAGAGGAAGGGCGAGGGACAGAGAGTCAGAAACATCAATGAGACAGAAACATCGATTAGCTGCCTCCTGCATACCTCCTATTGGGGATGTGCCTGCAACCAAGGTACATGCCCTTGACTGAAATTGAACCTGGGACATTTCAGTCCACAGGCCGATGCTCTATCCACTGAGCCAAACCCATTAGGGCTAATGAGTTTCTTTTTTGTAAATAACTATACTTTATTGGTAAATGTATTTAAGATGATCATCCCTATTAGCATGCAACCTCTTTGGTCTGACATTTGTTCATTTAGCACATACTATATCCCTGTCAGTTATGCTAGGCACTATAGGGGATATAGCTGTAAAAAAGATAATTCTTCAAAGTCAAATAAGTTACACGCTGGTAGTTTCACTCTAAGCCAAGAATGCAAGTGACTAAGTTCAAAAAGAGATGTTCTGAATGCTATTAAGGATTCAAAGGGTGAAGAAAAACATCATGCAGGACATCAGAAAAAAAATTACTAAGTTTGTTCATATGATACAGACCTTGAAGGATGGGTAGGATATTAACACACAAGGGTGAAAAAGAAAGACATGATGACCCGAACAGAGGAATAAATGGTGCTGGAAAACTGGACAGCCTTATGCAAATGAATAAAGCTAGACTACTGTCTTATACTATACACAAAAAACAACTCAACATGGACTAAAGTCTTAAACATAAGACCAGAAACTATAAAATACATAGAAGAAAATATAGGCAGTAATGTCCTAGACGTAGTTTTATTGATGTTTTTGTGGAGTCGACTCCAGCAGCAAGGGAGACAAAAGCAAAAATGGAAAAATGGCACCGCGTGAAACTACAGAGCTCTTGCACAGCTAAGGAAACTGCCAACAAAGCAACAGAGTAATCTTTTCTATGGAAGGAAACAATTGCCAATCATGCATCTGGTAAGGGGTTAATATTCAATATATAAAGAGCTCATACATCTCAACAATAAAAAACAAAACCCCAGTTCAATAAAAAAAATGGGCAGAGGATCTTACAACATTTTCCAAAGAAAGCATACAGATGGCCAATAGACACATGAAAAGCTGTTCATCACTAATTATTAGAGAAATGCAAACCAAAACCATGATGAGATATCACCTCATCCCTGTTAGAATGACCATCATAAAAAAGACAAGTGATGCCAGCTGTAGAAGAGTACCTGCAGAAAAAGCACCCTAGTGCCCTGTTGGTGGGACTGTGAATTTGACAGCCACTCTGAAAAATATGTGGTGGTTCCTTAAATATGAAGAGTAGAGCTACTATATGATCCACTATTCCACTTCTTGGTATTTATCCAAAAAATACAGAAACGTTAATTTAAAAGGGTATATGCATTCCTATGTTCATTGTAGTATTATTTACACCTAGAGATCTGGTGCATGAAATTCGTGCATGGTGGGGGGTGTCCTTCAGCCTGGCCTATACCCTCTCCCAATCTGGGACCACTGGCTCCTAACTGCTCACGTGCCTGCCTGCCTGAATGCCCCTAACCGTCCCTGCCTACCTGCCTGCCTGATTGATAGCTAACTGCCCACCCCTGCCCACCTGATTGCCCCCAACTCCCCTCCTCTGCCAGCCTGATTGTCCCCTAACTGCTTGCTCCCCTGCCAGCCTGATTGCCCCTAACTGCCTCTGCCTCGGCCCCCACCACCATGGCTTTGTCTGGAAGATGTCCAGTGGGTCCAGTCTAATTAGCCTATTACCCTTTTATTAGTGTAGATAGCTGAGAAATGGAAACAACCTAAGTGTCCATTAAGGGATGAATGGATAAAGAAGATGTAAAATAAAATTAGGTCTCCTCCTAATATTCAAAAAGAGTTCAGAACCTCCCTAGGGGCCTTAGATTCTAAGAATTGGCAAAGGAACGTTTTCCATGTATTTCCCCTTCTTCCTAGCCACTGTAATCTTTTTTTTCCTGTTTATTCTCCCTTCTTTTCTCTTGTCCAAATCATATTCCATATCTGCTTCCCTTCTCCTCCCCTCCCCCCCCCCCCCCCCGGCCCCACTGCTCTGTCTCATGCTCTATAGAAAAAACAACCTAGGGTGATTTCATTTTTCTCTTTTTAGTCACTTTCAATCAATACCTAGCAGCAAGGATGCAGGAAACAGTACATGGGGGGAGGGAGGGGAATGTTATAAAATACTATTAGAAGAGTGTTCAGAGCTCCTTTGTTCATGACATTCAAAGCCAAGTTTTGTTATTTTCTCCAGTCAAGATCCTGGAAGCCATTCTTGAAACGTTAGAGCTGGAATAGTGATCAAGGCCTGCTGTGAACTCAGTTAACAGAAGCCAAAGGGTAACTAGCACCAAACAGAAGCAGAGTAACACATAACCTTCTCTCAGATCTTTTCCCGAAGCAAGCGGTCAGAGCAGTCCTTGCTTTATTCATCCATTCATTCAGTAATTCATCAAGTTTCAATTGACCACCTATCATGTATGAAACAGGCTCTCTGCCAATGAAACAAAGAAAAGTAAGGCTTGGAAGAATGAAGCTGAACCGAGAGGTCAAAGAGAAAAATGGCCTCCAGTAAAAAATTCATACATAAATAAATCTCATAGGAACAACCGCTGTAGAAAAATTAACACTGTGGCCACTGTTAGACACAGACATAACATGAATTCATTCAATCCTTCCACGTCTGCAAGGAAAGTCTTAAGAATCCCCGTTTACAAATGAATTAAATGAGATTCAAAGAGGCTATAGAAACCTACATGCACGAAGTCACAAAGCTCAGAAGCAAAAGGGCCTGATCAGAATCTGTCCTCAAATTCTAAGCTCTTGGTGTCACAGATGAGATGAAATAAAGGAGAATGTGTCTCTACACTTTAGGAAAAAAATTTTTTTCACCATTTCTGAGAGGTAAATCCCAACAATAATTCTCCTAGTTTGATGCCTTGAGGAAACAGAAAGGTAAGATAAGAAGTAAGGACAAAATGACAGTCAAACACATGACCCATTCCCAGCTTCCCGTTCCCCAAGCCCTTCTCCAGCACATTCATGCACACATGTGTGTTAGCGCACACCAGGCTCCCACTCATGGCGTTTTCTCTTCCTGGAATATCTTTCCTATATTCTCTGTCCTGTTAATGCAGGCAAATACAGGTTGAAGGTCTGATTTTAATCAAATTCATATTTAGATTATTTCTGATTGTTTGATTTCACAATGACACCATTTTCTGAACCAAAATTCTAATAGCTCCTATGAAATCGTGCCATTCAAATGACCTTGAACTTTTACACCAACATAGCTTGTCTTGACAACTCAATCTGAATAAACCATGGTTGGGCATAGAGAGTTTAAAAACATCTTTATTGAAAGATACACTTGAGAACAGGAGGGGGAAAATTGATAGTGGAACGTGAGTGGGAGCCAGGTTTCAATCAATCTATTTGGCCAGGACATGCATTTTTATAGGTAGTCAATCACAGCCAGCTCCAGGAGGCTCTTGATGACTGGGAATCTCTATGTGAAGGAAACGACTGACAGCAGCAATGGGAAACAGTCCACGACACTGCTGGTGTCACTGCTGAGCTCTGTCGGAGACAGCCTAGTAAGCCATGACGGGGCCTGAAGCCTGCGCCAGGAAGCCACAGCAGCGGAATGGCACCTGATCAGCATTCTCACCAGGTGTTTTATTTCTGCTTTTAAGTCCCCCAGAGGATTCTGAACTTTGAGGATTTTGTGCTTGAGACTGTGGAGAAAACATTGATGGCCTGCCCATAGGAAATGCTGAACTGGATAGAGTTTTCAAATACTGAAGGAATAATCTCTCCAATTTTTTGTGCTAATCACAATGTAACAGCTATTGATATGATACTTTTAAGCTTACTTGGCATTATTAGTATTGTTTTTAGAACTTCCTCAAGTTCAGACAATCAAGAAGACAATAAATCAAGCTGTGATTTGCAGCACTTGCCAGTTTCCGTGGCGCACATGCGCCCACCATGACCTGCCCCGGGGTTACCGATGGGCATCGCTCAGGGGAAGTTGGGAAGAGGGACTCAGACCCATAGGGGCAACAGATGTGTGCCGGTAAATAATTAAGAAACTAGGTTTTGACTACTCCTTACCTTTGTCTTCAATATAATTTATTTAATTTTAAGTTTTCATAATTTGCATTTTAACAAAGGCTGTGTTCAAAAACCATCTTGAAAATTCCAAAATTCAACAATTAGCTCTTGCAAGCTAATTGAAGCTGACTTTAGCACTGCACTCTTCCTTCTTGCACTACTTCCTTCCTGTCTCATATGTTGAGATAATTTTCATCGTAGTACTCATCAGCATTTAATACAGTATTCATTGTGCACAGTGTTGTTGGTTTCCCACATATCTACAGAACAGACACTCATGAGAACAGAAACCTTGTTGCTTTTTACTGTATTGTATTTCCAGCACCTGGAACAACACTGGCACCATAGTACATGCTCAGTTAATACCTACCAGAGGCTGAGTGAAGACAGAATATATAATACCATTGAATTGGTGAGAAAAAGACAAACTAATAGAACCTGGTCTAAGGAAAAAGCAGGCTTTACAAGTGAAGAAATTTGCAAGGGCAATGTTTAGAAGATAGTCAATCTCAGCAGAAATGAAGAAAATGTCTTTATTATAATTACTCTGCACCCTGCCCACAGCAGGGACCATTTCTCCCCACACCTCCTTGGAGCTTATTTTACAAGAGTGATCCTCAAACTTGTGTGTGTCCATAAGAGATTCTGACTCAGGAAGCTCGTGACTGTATTTTTAAACCAGAACCTTAGATGACTCTGATTCTGGTAATTCAAGCATCTCTCTGTGAAAACAGTTGCCGGATGCAGTGTCCTTAACCTGGGCTGAGCTATGCTTGTGGTATCGGGAGGTACTAGGGGTACTAGGAGGATATTAACCATAGAGATGCCTGACCACCATTGCTTCTCATACACTTTCATTGAAGATTTCCCGTGGGCATTTTAAGGATCATTTTTATGTCATTTTTTTGTCTGATGAAACCTAAAATCTAACATATAGCCAGAATCTACCGGTGACATTTGAGAAAACAGTCTTCATTAGCAACACTTCCTGTTTTACCTCCGTAAGTATACATACTAACTAAAGAGTTAGCTTACAGAACTAGAGAATTACAAAGCCATGTGTCTTAAAAAATATAGTTCAGGTTTTGAACCATTTACACTGGCCTTTTCCACTGTCTCTTTTGAAAAATGCCTGTACATTAACCACACAAATATGTATGTCTCTGTAGAGACAATTGACCATGGTTATTATAAGCAAAGTCTGCCTGGGGTTAAATCCCAGCTCTGCCCCTAGCCTGTGGTGTGACCTTGAAGAGATTCTCTAACCCCTCACGTCTCAGTTTCCTTACAGGGTGGTTGTGAGGATTAGAGACTCAGAACGTGTGAAGTGCTTAGCAAAAGTGAGGAGTGCTCTTTAGTGCTGCTGTCACATCCTTAACCAGCAGTGCAGCCTTAGCTCTGGAAATGTATGCCCTCACAGGAGAGGAAAAGGCTGGTATGGAAGAAGGAAAACCACCTACCACATCAGCATGTGTACTGGCTAGCCGACGATAGCTTGATAATCTAGCATTTATGCAAACCGAGTGACTTGTTGCCCGGGTTCTCAGTGACTCTCCAAAACAATAAGATTCTCTTCAAATCTTCCAGGCAGATGAACTTGGGGCGATCTATTATTCTGGACCAATAAAGAAAATTTCAAGTGGCAGCCAGCATCATCTTTCAAATGGCTTCTCAGAAATGGGGGAAATTACACCATTTCAAACCATTTTCACTGATAAACAGCAGAATGTAGCAGGTTCTGAAAGGGAACCCGAGTCAACAGAGAAGAATTCCAAAGGCCATTAACATGGCAGAGCCATGATGATTCTGAAGATAACTGATCCAATTCCCTGTACTCCCCCGGAGGGAAGTCAAAGGCTTTTTTGATAATCCAGTGTACAAAGTGAAATTATTAAAAAAAAAAAAAAAAAAAGGCAAGGGTATGATAAATGCAAGATTCAGGATAGCGGTTGCTCTGGGAGGTGAGGAAGGGAAATTGGCGTCAGAAAGAGGGCTTCAGGATGACCAGGGATATGACAACGTTCTACTTTCTTAAGATGGGTGTATAAATAGAGATTTATTATGTATGTATACATGAAATACATGCATACAGAAATACATATAATGTCTACTTAAAAAATTTTTTCAACATTTCTTATCTCATGGCACACATACTAATTACTCAATTTCTGCAGTGCACCAAAAAATATATTTTTGCTAAACTGACAAAAAATACAACCCTATGATTTTGATTCATTTACACCAGACAGCTATTGTTGTGTTGGCTGTTGTCATTTTTTTTATTTGATAATCTAAGGAAAAAGAGATCAGTGCCCCTGACCTAATAGTCAGATATTGAATGTTTTAAAAATTCTTTCAGCACGTTATTTGAAAATTGCTGAAATATCATACAATATTACAACCAAGAAATTGTCCTTGGTACAGTCTATAGACCTGGTTTAAATCTCACCAGTTTTGCATAAACTCTTCTAGGCATGTATGTGTGTGTGTTTACTTCTAAGCAATCTAATCTAATAAAAGAGTAATATGCAAATTAACGATCTCTCTGAGGCACATAAGCCACGTCCACCAGCCAATCAGAGTGGCTGTATGCAAATTAACCCAGCCAAGATGGCGGCTGACAGCCACGGAGCTAGAGCAAACAGGAGGCTTCCGTTGTACCAACGATGGAGTTGAAACTGCCTGCCTAGGCAGGCTGGGCCTCTGCTCAAGGCAACAATGTTTCAATTATAGAAGCCACAGAGCTGAAGCAAACAGGACGCTTAGCTGCCTGACTAGGTCTCCACTCAAGGCAACAAAGTTTCAATTATAGAAGATAAATAAACCCCAGAATCCTGATTCCAGCTAGCATTGCTGGGACATTGGGTCAATGGGAGCTGTGGGCAGCCTGAAAATGGCCCTCAGCCCCTCACCCAGGCTGGCCACACCCCCATGGGGTGAGGGTCCCCACTAGTGGGGCTTGGCTAGCCTGCAAACAGCCATCAGCCCCTCACTCATGCTGACCAGGCATGCCAGCAGGTGGACATCCCTCGAGGGGTCCCAAACTGCGAGAGGACACGGGCCAGGCTGAGGGACCCTCCCCCCTGAGTGCACAAATTTTTGTGCACCGGGCCCCTAGTTCTATTATAAATGTAGATTCCTATAACTACTACCAGTCAAGGTACAGAGCAGTTTCATCATAAATGTCCCTCACATTATGCTTTTATACCTCTTCTCCTCCCTGATCTATTCTAATCCTTCACAACCATTAATATGTTCTCCATTTCTATAACTTTGTCATTTTAGAAATGCAACATATATCCATACATACAGTATATATATATATATATATATATATATATATATATATATATTCCATCATACAGTATATAACCTTTTGAGATGGGCTTTTTAAACTTAGCAACTTTAAAAATGCATCCAAGTTGTGTGTAACAATAGTCAATTCCTTTTTATTGTTGACTAGGGGCCCGGTGCACAAAAATTTGTGCACTCGGTGGGGGGTCCCTCAGCCTGGCCTGTGCCCTCTTGCAGTCTTGGACCCCTCAGGGGATGTACACCTGCTGGTGTGCCTGGCCAGCCTAGGTGAGGGGCCTCTATCTTGGCTGGGTTAATTTACATACAGCTGCTCTGATTGGCTGGGGGTGTGGCTTGGCTGGTGGGCATGGCTTATGTGTCTCGGAGTGATGGTTAATTTGCATATTACTCTTTTATTAGAGTAGATAGTAGTGCATTCACATACTTTTAAATTGGGCCATTATAAAAAACTAGATGCCCGGTGCATGAAATTCATGCACCTGTAGGCCTGGCCAGCGATCAGGGACAATCTGTGGGATGACTGGTGGGGTGATTAGGAGGCCCCCACTGGCACCTACCTTGCCAAGCCTGGCACTGCTCACTGACCAGCCTTGCCCCCCACCACTGCTGCCAGTCACCTCCCTCTGTGGGGCAACCAGTGGGGCAATTGAGGTCTCCTGATGGCACCCACCTTGGCTGGTGCATCATAACAATGGTCATTCCACCAGTCATTCCTCTGTTCAGTCAATTTACATATTAGGTTTTTATTATATAGGACTAGAGGCCTGGTGCATGGAATTTATGCATGGGGGGTGTTGCCCCTCAGCCCAGCCTGCACCCTCTCCAATCTGGGACCCCTCGAGGGATGTCCGACTGCCCCCAGTGGTCACCCCCAACTGACCTCCCCTGCAGGCCTGGTTCCCCCCAACTGTCCTCCCCTGCTGGCTATCTTTGACCACATGGGGGTGGCCATCTTGTGTGTTGGAGTGATGGTCAATTTGCATACTGGTGTGACTAATTAGCCTATCTGGTCAAGACTAATTAGCATATCTGGGCTAATTAGCATATACCTCTCATTATATAGGATGAGCTTTAGATGATAGAGTTAAAAGGTTGAGTTAAAACAATGAGAGAGAAGATTTTCACTTAAATAACCTCTTAAAGCAAGAAAAAGAAAGGCAGAATTGGCTATCTGGGGATGTGTGGATTAAGAAGAACTCAGGAGTCCTACTTTGAGATTTTGCCTTCTGTAAATATATTATTACGTTAATACTATCAAGAATTTTCCACCACCATGATGATGAACACACAGATTTTTTTTTTTTTAAGTAAAAGATAGTGTTGATCTCACTGAGCTCACTACCTAGAAAGTACTCTGGTAGTATGGGCTGGTAAAATACGTGAGGTAGTGATTCTAATTCAATTTGCCAACTTTGACAAGATATTTAAGTCAAGGGGTCAAAAGTTTTCTGGGGCTTCTGTCATCCCATCATCTTTGTTCATTCATTCATGTAAGAATTCATCCATTCATTCATTCAACAAACATGTCTTACATGCCAGCTGCATGCCAGCACTCAGACCTAGTTCCTGCCATAAAGTATCAAATCGCTTAATAAAGGAGAAAGACCAAGAGCACAGTTCTCTCTCACCAAGTCATATGCTCTTTTGCCAACCTCAGTATCCCTCTCCAGTTCACAGGTGAGAAAACCGAGTCACAAAAAAGGGAAACAATTTACCCAGGGCCACGCAAATGAGAGGCATGAGTCATTTAAAATGCCAGCGCAATACAGTCATGTGACGTTTGACAATAGGGATATGTTCTGAGAACTTTGCCAATAGGCAGTTTCACTGCATGAACATCATAGAAGCAGATACATGCATCTCGATGTCATAGCCCACTACACACCCAGGCTATAAGGTAGAACCTATTGCTCTAGGCTGCAAGTCTATTTAGCAAGCTGCTGTACAAAACAACACATGATTAAATCAAGCACAAGAGAAAAGGATGCAATGAAGAGACAAGGTAAAACATGAGATGCAGGAGGCTGCTGCCAGCATGACACTGTATACCGGTTTTCAGCAAATTTTAATTTTTTTATAAGTAGAAAGATCATATCCTAAAATTGCAATAAAAAGTGTAGGGTAGTAAATATACAAACCAGTAACATAGTCATTTATGATCATTATCTTGTACTATGTACTGCACCTAATGGTATATGCTATACTGTACTTTTATATGGCTGATAGTGCAGTAGGTTTGTTTACATCAGCATCAGCACAAGCATGTGAGTCGTGCCTTGCACTATGATGTTAGAGCAGCTGTGCAGTCACTAGGCAATAGGAAATTTCCAGCTCCATTACAATCTTATGAAACCACTCCTGTATAGGTGGTCCCTCATTGACCGAAATGTGCCATATGACTGTATAATAACTACAATAAAAAAATGTCCATCCAGCAGTAGCTCTGGAGATTGGTCCTCAGACCCCATCATAACTTTTAAGCATTTGTTAACACTGAATTTCTGGGAAGGCTGAGCAAGCATCCTAGGAGTTTGGGAATTGCTTCCAGGGAGTTTCTGTTGACTATCCTATTGTTGGAAATCAAATTAGCTTAGGCCATCCTTCTATTTAGAAGAAGAAACGAACAAACCACTGCGAACCTCCAGAGGCCTTTGTTCTCTTGCTTTGTCCTTTGTTCTTTTTCTAGTCTCTCTCAAGCATACAATGAAAGCGCCTTCCTTTCATTCCTTTGTTTCCAATGAAGCAGAACAGCCCCATTTCTCACTCCATGGACAACCTGAGGAAGAAGATCAGAGGCAGGAGACCAGTGATAAAAATAGGACACCTAGGGACTTTATCCTGGGAAATCAGCATGTTCACCAAAGTGCCAGTGGACCTATCATGTGTGGGGTGGGGGTGGGGAGGCGAGAGGAGGGGATGAGGATGGGTGAGGGGCTGCGAGGGCCAAGCCCCTTGCGTGAATATTGTGTAATGTATCTGCCTTTTTATAAAAAACACTAGGGGCCCGGTGCACAAAAATTTGTGCACTCTGGGAGTGGGGGTCCCTCAGCCTGGCCTGTGCCCTCTTGCAGTCTGGGACACCTCAGGGGAGATGTCCACCTGCTGGCATGCCTGGCCAACCTGGGTGAGGGGCTGAAGGCCATTTTCAGGCTGCCCACAGCCCCTTCAGGGTTCGTGCACTGGGGGATGGGAGGGCTGGTGAGTGCAGGCATGGACGTTTCCCACCGGAGGGCTCATGATTGCACATGCCTGGTGGGCCCCCGCTGAGGGAACACACCTGGCGCAAAGCTGGGTGGCGAGCCAGGGGTGGATGCTGGTGCAGGATCCCTCAGTGGGGCCCTGCTGCTGAGCGAACACACCCGGGGTGAGCCGGGCAGGGGACTGGCTTTAGATTCTCCGCACTGTGCAGCAGATGCTCCTGCACACCCTGTGGAGACCCCTGAGGGGCGGATGAAGGTAGTGGACCCAGAACAGGCACTCCTGTACTCCCCAAGGAGGCCCCTGGGGGGCAAAGCCAGGCAACAGACCCAGGACGGCTGCTCCCGCATGCCCCTCGGAGGCCCCCAGGGGGCAGAGCCAGGCAGTGGACCCAGGACAGCTGCTCCTGGATGCTCCGAGGAAGCCCCCAGGGGGTGGAGCCAGGCAGCAGAGCCAGGATGGCTGCTCCTGCAAGCTCCGTGGAGGACCCGCTCTCCCGCACGCCTGGTGGAGGCCCCCCGGGGGGCAGAGCCAGGCAGTGGATCAGGGATGGGCGCTCCTGGATGCCCCGAAGAGACCCCAGGCCAGGCCCCCCCCCAAAAAAAATGAGCTGACACACCTGGTACAGCTATGCCGGCCGCGGAGGCTCCCAGTGCAGAGCCGCCCTGCCAGCCTCCATCTTGGCTGGGTTAATTTGCATACAGCCACTCTGATTGGCTGGTGGGCGTGGCCGTGAGCAGGCAGTTGCAACAGAAGCCTTTGGTTTGCTTTAGCTCCATGGCTGCTGGCCTCTATCTTGGCTGGGTTAATTTGCATACAGCTGCTCTGACTGCTGGGAGGCATGGCTTGGTTGGTGGGCGTGGCTTAGGTGTCTCGGGTAACAGTCAATTTGCATATTACTCTTTTATTATATTAAATAGGACACCTTACCCATGTTGTTTAGGCAAGACCCTCTCAATGTTTTGGAGAGGGAGGTGTGGCATCTCTGCCAACTGCTGTCTCCTCAGATTCCTTTAGGAGCACTTACCCAGAGTTCTAGAACAGTCTAAGTCTAGCCAGACTGCACACAGAAGAGGTTTGTGTTTTGTGTAGGCTACCTCTGCACCTCCTGGGTGGCACAGCTTCCATTGTAATATGTCTGCATCTGATACAGGCAGAGATAAATGGACTGGACCACCTGCTTTGTAATTCAGTCAGTTGCAGAATACAAACTTCAGAGCAAGAAGGCTTACCTTGTACTTTCTTGGTCAGAATTCTCTCTCTCTCTCTCTCTCTCTCTCTCTCTCTCTCTCTCTCTCTCTCTCTCTCTCTCTCTCATACATTCTTTACCAATACCAGTATTTCTTTCTGGTTTAAAGATGAAAAAGTTGAGGCACAAAAAGGGTAAGAAATTGTCAACAGAAGAAACATCCAAATCTGTAAGAATTTATATGAGATTATTTGAACCAAATGACAAGAGTTGCTGGGAAGCAAAATCTCAAGAAAATGGCAGTTTTGCCACTTATTTTATACATGAGAATCAAAGGGGAAAACATAAGGGGGTATGTGAAATCCGTTGATGATAGATTAGGGAGGCGGGAGAAAGCAAAGTGAAAGGAGGAAATTTCTGAGATTGGATAAAAAATAGAAGGAATGGACACATCTTTTACACAGGCAGGTATAGAATAGCTAACAGTTAACAACTAACATGAAAACCATAACAATGAGGGTATTGTGGTCTCTGATGCCAATGGTTTTGCTTTGAGGTGGGAGGAGGAATTACTTTGATAATCCAAAGGTATGTTATCAGGTGATGCAAAAAGACAACAGACAGACTTAGTTAAGGTGGAGATTAACCTTTGTTAGGGCATGGCTACCCACCATGAACTGCTTTTAGCCAGAAAGTTTTAATTTTAGGCCATCCTATGTCATTACTTTTTGTCTCTGAGTTTGTAAACCTGCCATGTAGGACTCCCCTTAGCTTGTCAGGCTTAGTGTGTGGCCCCTTTTTGTCCACAAAATGAAACGAGGGTCACTGTAGGTGAAAATGATAGTTCATTTCAAGTAGCAATGAATTAACACAAGGAGTTTAGAACCTGGAAGTGTGAGTCAGAAAATGGAGGAAGCATCTAATGCCTCTGGCCCTGGCTGCACATTAACATGGCCAGGGCAGAGCTTAAAATCGGCACAAACACAGAAGGAAGAGCACTGATTCTCAGGAGCCAGCCCCAGGAACTCTGATCAGCTGGTGGGGAGTGCGTGTGGGCATCCATGTTTTTTGAAAGCCACCTGGGTACTCCTAATGTGAAGTCTAGGTTGAAAGCCTTTGAACTACATCAGTGGTTCTCAAACTGTTGCCACTTTAGCTAGCTAGTTGATAATAATAGGAAGAGAGCAAAGAGGAGACCAGACATTATAGCATGGCCATGCTCCCCAGGGAACCACTGGTCTGTTCCCTGCAGATCACTGGGGGAAGGATTAAAACAAAGGGGCAGATGGGCACATGGGCAGTGAAGTTGGGTGATGTAAGGAAGGAGCTGGCATGTCATTCTAGCCTGGGGAACAAAGATCTTTGGCTAGGAGGGCAGAGCCACTTGTAAGGGTGCAAAATCCTGAAGGCTTAATTAGTTAAGCTCCCAGTTTAAATCCCCAAAGAATTCGTACTCTCTTTCTCACTCTTGTGCTCCTGTTTCTCACTTGTTCCAGGGCCTGCACTCGCCCATGCACTAACCTGCCATGTGACCTTAGCAGCTGCATGGCCATGGCCATGGCCACGTGGATCTCACACGCGATGGACTGCAGTTGGGAATATAAGCTAACCTAGTCGGATGCTGGACTGGACCTTGCTTTAATATAGGGCAGACACTCTGGGCAGTGGCTTTGATCTTGGCCTTGCTGAAAACAAGATTGGATTTTTTTCTATGGCAAGATGGGACCTTGGAAGGGAATCCCCTCCATCTTACATCATCAAGAAAACTTTTCACAATACCTCATCCTCCCCTGCGGGCCTCAGGAAATTCTTTTTCTTGTGGTACACCAAGAACTCCACTTCTAGCAGTAACAGGCGGGGATACAGAAGGCACCTCACTGATAATAAAACTTCAGTATAGCTCAGAATCACAGAGAGCTGGGTTTTACCCTCAGAGTTTCTAATTTAATACATTGAGGTGGGGCCTAAGAATTTGCATTTCCAACAAGTTACCGAATGATGTTGCTGCTGCTGGGCTTGGGACCACACTTGGAGAACCGTTGGGCTGGATAAGAATGTAGTTGCTGGGAAAGGCAGACTCAGGGTGCAGTCTTTCAATCCTCATTGGGCGGCACAAGAATGGGCTTGGGCCCAGGTCACTTCCTTACCGAGAGATAAAGAGCCCGTGTAGCCTGTGCTGGCTTACGACCGACCTTCTGTGGGAATATCTCGAGTGCTCTTTTGTCTCTGCTGAAAGCCTGTGTGTCATATGGCACCTGGCCAACCACACTGCTATGTCTGCCCTCTGCAGGGAGGTACAGGGTTGCTTTCACTGTGGCAGGAGATGGTTGCACATAAAGTGCCCTGTGTTGACCACCTGGAGTGCCTCCCCCCGCCCCCCAGCCCTCTCCTACAGGACCTGGGGGACCAACGCCTACTATCAAAGCTGTTGTTCTTGCTCTGTCTCTTCCTTAGGTAAGAAGAATGCTCTTTGGTGACTCCAAAATCAAGATGCAATGGGCAGATGTGTTTAGATTCCTCTCTGGGATTGGTCACCGGTGCATGGCATCCTGCTTGACAGTAATAGTACATCATGGTTAAGACTCCCGGATTACTATCTCAATTCTACCACTTACTAGCTGGTAAAAGATGGGAAGTCACTTGTCTTCTTTAGCAGTGGTTCTCAACTAGGGTGGGGAGTGGGGTTAGCTCCCCCTTACATACACTTGGGGCCATTGGTCATATCAGGGAACATTGGGTTTCCACAGCTGACAGTTTGTCTCAACCTGGCATCTAGTGGGGAGAGGCCAGGGGTGCTGCTAAATAACTTACAATGACCAGGAGTTAGCCAGCCTTGAATGTCAATAGTACAAGGTTGAGAATCACTGCTCAATATAACTATAGTTTTGTCATCTGTAAATGGGGATTATTAGTTATCTGCCTCATAAAATTAGTGTGAAGATGAAATGAAATATGGCATGTAAAGGAATTGGCACTGTACCTAGATACTGTTAGTTACTGAAGCAAAGCCCTTTCGTACATTGTCACCAGCCTATGATTTAAATGCCAAGGACCTTGATAAGAAATGGCAGCAGGTGGGTGAGGGGGGTTCCTTAAGTGTAGCAGTTGGTACTATGGTATCCAGTGGATGGGTTTGGGGTGAGGAGTAGGAACACTTTGCCCCAGGTGCAGGCAGTAGAGAGTGCACTATCTTTAGGAAATATAAAATCCAGAGCAAACTGAACTAAAATCAGGCTGTTTTTTCTATCATCAAACACCATAAATTCTAAACAAGGTTGTAGGTCCAATACTCCTCCCACCCCTGAGATGCATCATTTTCAACACCACACCTTGCCCTTTCCACCGGATGTAACAGTGGACTAAGAACCAGGCACTTGTCTAAGCGCTTTACACATTTACTCATCTAATAATTTTAGTCACAAACTAAAGTTTGTTGTGAGCAAGGTATTAATGTTATTCCCATTTTACAGATGGGAAAGCTGAGAATCAAAGAAGCTTGCTAATGTGCTCACAATCTCTCAGTGAATAAGTGGTGGAGAGCTGGACCTGAACTCAGGCGTCTCACTCCAGAGTCTAAGTTCATAGTCACAGAACCAGGTGGCCTTCAGCAATATGTCACTGCCATCCCAAATTATTGCTAGGTAAACCTTTTGAAAAACCAGACTTCAGTTCTCCTAATGCATTAAGCATCTTTCTATCAGAAAATAGGCAGCTTCAGTGTTGAGTAAATTTCCCTGCAATACTAACACCGGGAAAATTTCACAGTATGTAAATTGTCGGGGCCTCATTCTCATTGGCCTATAGGTCAGAACCATGACTCAGTGGACCAGATATTCTAGCAGCCGACACAGAGCAGGAACCTGAGTAAATGTTTGTTGACTGAATTCACTTTTGTTGAGTTCAGATAAATGCTCAGAGGCCTGGTCCTATTGATTGTATTTGCTTGTTTGTGGGCAGAAAGCAACATCTGCTCTCCAGATCCCCGTTTTTGCTTCAGAAGTTTTGGGTGCCTTCTCAGGAGTTGGTTTGTCTCAGTGTGAGCAAACATGTGCCCCAGCTTCCTTTGTGCTGAATAATGTCTTTGTAGGGTCTAATTTCACAGATAAAAAGCAGAATCGATCATTCTATTTTAGGATTTGGTACAGAGATATTGAAGCAGAAATTGGCGAAATGCAACTCAAGGGAGAAATTATTTAGTTTCCCACGGAAATATTCTGCTTCTAACTTTGCTCTTAAAGACAATGCAGGGAAATCAAATGTTTGAATTGGGCAAGTTTGAAACCATTAGATCTAAACCATCTGAATGACAAATAAGATTACAAAAGGAAGGGTCAAAGCTGGGACATTCACTCTTCAAGGAGACTTCAGATGTGCCCTCACACACAGCTGTCAGATGGTAATTAAAGATTTCCCCACAAGGTGGATAAACTAAGAGAGGTTTGAAAGGGCTTACCTCCCCACCCATGGAGAGGTGGTACCTATTAGACCATTGTGTCTACTCTATCAAGTGATGAGCAGCACCATGCAATTGTATTTTCAGATAGCAGAAACGCCAAAATTTTACTTTCATAATGTTTTTGGGGAAACTCTTTAAAATATATTAACCATTTTTTACTACCATCTTAAAAGCAGACAACATTTTTCTGCTTAAATAATGAATAGTAGCTATAGGACTGTGTATAATAAAATAATACTCTCCAGTGTTACTGACTCATTTTTCCTACACTTAACACTAAAGGCTCAGCCTGCTATTCTTTGTGTCCATTGATCTTTGCTGTTTCTGCCAGTCACTTCCCCCTAATACCTACGGGTTTGTTTCTGGTGATCATGCCTTTTATTCTATTCTATTCCTCTTGCCTGTTCTGTCCTGTTGCAGTCTGGGACTCCAGATAACTAAGCTTGTTAGAACTCTTTTGAACACAAGAGCAATGGGTTCTAAATGAAACAGTGGAAGGTTCTCCTATGTGTAAGGGGAAGAATAACATAGTCATTTTTATTTAAATTTTTTAAACTTAATTTATTGAGGTGATATTGGTTAATAAAATTATATTGCTTTCAGCTGTACAATTCTATAATACATCATGTTACATGTATTGTGTGTTTGCCACCCCAAGTCAAGTCTCCTTCCATCACCATTTATCACCCCTTTACCGTCTTCTACCTCCCCTTCTCCCCTTTCCCTCTAATAATCACTATGCTGTTGTCTGCCTATGAAGTATTTGTTTGTTTGTTTTTGCTTAATCCCTTCACCTTTGTCACCCAGCCCTGCCAACACCTTCCCTTCTTAAACAGTCTTCTTTTTTTTTTTTTATTGATTTTTTACAGAGAGGAAGGGAGTGGGATAGAGAGTTAGAAACATCGATGAGAGAGAAACATTGATCAGCTGCCTCCTTCACACCTCCTAATGGGGATGTGCCTGCAACCAAGGTATATAGCCTTGACCGGAATTGAACCTGGGACCCTTCAGTCTGCAGGCTGATGCTCTATCCACCGAGCCAAACTGGATAGGGCTTAAACAGTCTTGATGATTACTATTTCATTTTTTAGAGTGCTCAGGTTCCAGGATAATGTGATCAAATCAACTTCAGGTTAGTATGGTTTTACTATACCCTTAAAAAACATTGAGGTCAAATTATTAAGCCTCTGACTTACATCTGGCAACAAATTATAAATACAGAATACTCTTGACCTGGTGAAGCAGGTATTCTTATTCCATATTTTTAAATAATGAAATGATGACTCAGAGGGTAACCAATTTGCCTAAGGCAGACAAAGAGTTAGATCTTTGGATGTATATTAGAACACTGGAGCTGGGGACTCATCCCAGATGAATTCTACCAGCATCTCTAGGTCTATGTCTTAGCATTTTTAAAAAATATGTTTTATTGACTTCAGAGAGGAAGAGAGAGGGAGAGAGAGAGTTAGAAGCATCAATGATTAGAGAGAATCATCAATCAGCTGCCTCCTGCTTGCTCTCTATTGGGGATAGAGACCCAGACATGTGCCCTGGCCTGAAATTGAACCTTGACCTCTGGGTTCATAGGTTGATGCTCAACCCCTGAGCTACACTGGCTGAGCCACCTTTTAAAAATGCCATTGAGTTGCTCTGGCTGGTGTGGCTCATATGGTTGGAGCATCGTTCCATACACTCATAGGTGGCAGGTTCTATTTCCAGCCAGGGAACATACCCAGGTTGTGGGTTCAATCCCTGGTCTGGAGGAGACTAATTGATGTTTTTCTCTTACCTCGATGTCTCTCTCTCTATCTTTCCCTCTCCCTAAAATCAATAAAAACGTCCTCGGGTGAGGATTAAACAAAAAAGAAAGGGGGGGGGGGAAGCGCTATGCAAGTACTATTTTTAAAAGCATCAAAATATATCAAATACCAAAGAATAATTCTAACAAAATATGTGCAAGACTACTTTCTATTGAAAACTATGAAAATTATACAAAACGCCTTAAGTAAATATGCCATGTGCATAAGTAGAAAGAAGAGAACAGTCCAAGGTGCCAAGTCTTCCAAACTGATCTATGTACTCAATGCAATCCCTATCAAAATCCCAGCAGATGGTTTCTGGTAGAAATTGGCAAGCTGATACTAAAATTATCGTGAAATAAAAAGAGCCAAGCATAATCAAGATTATCTTCCAATAACAAGACCCATTATGAACCTATAATGTTTAAACCAGTGTGCTATCTGTGCAGCAGTACACACAGAAGAGAAAGTCCAGAAACAGACCCACACATGCGTGATCATCTGACATGACAGAGGAATACTGCCGTGAGCTGGGAAAGGTAAGTAAAGCTGGGTCTGCTAGATATCCAAATGGAAAAACAACAACGCAGACCAAGCTGACCCCCACCTTACACTGTATACAAATGCCAGTCTCAAATGGGTTGTTTTTCTAAATGAAGAATAATACAACTTTTAGAAGAAAAGTAATAAAATCTATTTCTGACCATAGAGTAGGTAAAACTTTTATGAATTGACATTAAAATTACTATCCATAAGAAAAACATAAAATATCAGACTATATTAACATTAAGAGCTCTGTTCATCAAAACACAGCATTAAGAAAGTTTAAAAGCAAAACCTAGACATATGTTTCCTCTCAGCTGGGTATAATATGATTTGGCAATTTTAGAATATTCTATTCTTTCTACTTATGCACATGGTATATTTAAATCCAACAAAGGCACATATCAAGAATGAATTAAGAACTCCCACAAATCAAGAAGATAAAGACAAAAAAGTCAACAGAAAATTGGGCAGAAGACTAGAGTAGTAACTTTGACCGTGTTTATACAAATGATCAATAGGCACAGAAAAAAGTACCCAACTTAACTAGTCATCAGGAAAATGTACTCTAAACCTCAAAGCAATATGACCACATACTCAAAGAAATGGTAAAGATGACAAAGACACTCAATACCAAATGAAGATGAGGGAATAAAGCAACTGGAATTCTTACACATGACAAGTGGGCATGTACAATGGTAGAACCGCTTTAGAAAATTGTTTGGCAATATCTACTAAGTTGAATGTATACATACATTATGACCTAGATATTCCACTCACAACAGAAATATATCCCAACAAAAATGTCCCTGTGGCATGTCCCAAAATGCCCACAGCAGCACTATTCAGAATAGCCTCAAATAGAGAAGAAACCAATTGTCCCTGAAGAGTAGAATGGATTAATTTTATATTCACACAGAGGAACACTATAAACAATTAGAATGAGCACACAAATACTACACATAGTATAAAGAAATTACATGCATGATATTCAGTGAAAGAAGTCAGACACTAAAGAGCACATTTCTGATTCCTCCAGTTATATAAATTTCAAAAACAGCCCAATCTCATCTCCAGTGCTGGAAGTCCAGAAAGTGGTTACCTTTGCTGGAGGTGATGATGAGGAGGGGTAGAGGAGCAGCTTCTGAACTGCCGAATCATGTCCCGAGGTGTGTCCATCAAGCTGCACCTGACGGAGACTTCTCGTTGTGTGTGTTACATTCAGTAAAAACTAAAACAGAAAGCTCTCTTGATCTTCATGTGTAACCGGAGTTGAAAACCACCCATCTAGAAGTCAGATCAGACTTCTTCCCTGCTTTCTTTCTTTCCTCCCAGACCCACCCATCCAAGTGTTCCTTTCTCGAACTCTCTGGCTCCAAAGTGTCAACCACTGTTCTGGGTACAAAGGACACAGAGGAAAAAGCTATCATCCTTCCTTTAAGAAGTGAAATGTTTCTCAGCTATTAATTTCAGCCTACTGCCCAACAGAACACTTCCCTTGTTCGCTCTGCAGTGGTCACACAGGAGTTATCACTAAGTGTAGCTATAGGGTTGGGATGAGCTTCCTGAAGAATTCTGTTGCTAGTGAACAGGACACAGTCCCATTATTGGCAGCCTCGGTTGCAACAGGTATTAAGTGCCTCGGAGTGTACTGAGTGACATTTGACCCCAACTACAACAGAGAATGTTGAATGTTGAACTGAGGTGCTGGCCCCAGAGTTCTAGAGCCTAGAGGTTTCAGATGTATCTGGCATAAGGATTGTTCTACTCCCACTGCGATGGTCCTGTTCCCGGTCAACACCGCATGCTTTCTGGAGCATAAATGACTGTGATCCTTATGCGTTGTGCTTGGTCTGTCTGTTATAAGCAATATGTGAACATTGAACTTTTCTTCCTTGTTATTATTTCCTCTCAGCTAACTCCCCCTCGCCCCCTCTGAAATAAATAAATAAGCAACATCACTGCAGAATCTAGGCTTTGCGTTTCCATAACACATCCCATGGTCATGTCTTTGTCCTCAGGCACTTCTGATAACCAAGGCACTGGCCAACATGGGAAGTCAAAGCAAATCATCTTTGTCTTTCACAGCACACTCTGTCTTTTAAGAACGTGGCCATTGATTATCTGGCATGGGCATTATGCCCAGGCTTTCCTTCATAAACAAACAGAAGGTGAGCTGACCTTGGCCTGCATCCTGTCTTTAGTTTATACTCCCTCTGACTGCCGCAACCAGAACATCTAAGTACTAGTAGGGGCCAACGTGCCCTGGGAAGTTACCAGTGACTTCACCTTGGGCACAAATTTTCTCTTGCCCTTATCTTCTTTCTAAGCCAGAGGAACCATCCTGATAAGAACATATAATATTTCCAAGAAAGGAGTTTTTATTTCACTGATTTCTCCTAGCCCTTCATGTCCCAGAGTATTACTTTCCAGGGCAGGACTCCCTAATCCTTCCAGAATAGTTTAGGTTTGCATATTATAAACATTCACAGAATTATATAATTTCCTTTTATAGCATTTATCCCAATGGTAACTAATCAATTTTTGTGATTATTTGTCTCATTCACTGATGTATTGCCAGAACTTTATAGAATGCTTAACTTATAGTAAATGCTCAGTAAATATTGTTGAGTGAATGAGTAAATGAATGAATGAATGAGAGGCTCCCCAAAACCTGTTTTACTTTCCATTGTTGAAAAATGTTTTTCTTCTCTAAGACTATTTTCTGTTGCTGTAGATGAAGCACATCACCTTTGGCTCTGCATCAGTGGAGATGGATGGCAGACAGGTGGCCCGCAGTCCCCTGTCAGAGCCCTTCAGATAATTGTAAATTATGGCAAAGATACTTATTCTGAGGTTTTATGCCTTGGTGATTTTCTCGGAAGGAGACTCAGGTCATGGGGACAAACTCCAAAAAGAAGGAAGGATAAGGAATATGCCATCTATATCCTCTCTTTACTGGCATTAGAGTCGTATGTACTTGGGACCCTGGTGGCCTGGTGTGACTTTTTTTTTTAGATTTTGACCAAATCCTTCCAACTCTCTCCTTATAGGTCTCTTTTCCATAAATCATAAAAATGGACTAGATCAAACCAGGGGCACCCTGCTCTATACCTTTGCTTATTAATCCATTTAACAAATATTATAAAGAGCATAGAATGTGCTTACTCTTATGCTAGCCACTAGTGACTCAAAAGTATCTAGAGAAATGGGGTCCTCCCTTCAAGGCATCCAATTAAGACTGGGGAGAAGAGGATGATTAGGGAAGTCTTTCTGGAATCACAGTTGCCTAGATCAGTGATTTACCTCTATCATAATCAACTGCAGGTCTGGATAAAATACAGATTGCTGGACCCCTCCCCACTTTCTGATTGTCTGGGATGGGCCCGAGATGTTGCATTTTTTTAAACCAATTCCCAGGTGATGCTGATGCTACTGATATGGGGCCCACACTTTCAGAGTCACTGGTCTGGATGACATAGAGCATAGTGAGACTTAAGAAACATTTGCTGGTTGGATAAATGAATGGGTAGATCAATTAGCCAATCAGTGCAAATGCATCACTACATTAACAGTATAAAACCCCACTAAATTTTGCAGTGGTTTATTTGCTCTGAAAGACTCCGCACCTTCTCTCCCTGTGGTCCATAATATGACTCATCAGGAACAGAAATCGTATGACTGGAATGAATCAAGCTGCATTTTCTTATTTATGCCTTGCTCTATCTGGAGTTGCAATGGGTAGTGACTCCTCTGGAGTGTAATTCTCACTGACTCATTTCCAAATCACTGACAAAATGGTCAGTGTGGCTCCAGGCCACAGCTGAGGGCTCATCCAGAGCTATTGATAAGGAGTTGCACATCAGGGCGATTAGCCAGCTTCATTTGGGTTCTTTCTTGGCTGCCTTGCCAAAATCCAGCAGAACGAAAGGTTAAAAACTCACATTGGCATATGTGTGTGGATGGGATCTGCAGTCAGCAGCATAGAAAATTACACTAGCCCAATAGAGCACTCAAGTGCATGGGCTTTGTTTCCATAAAGATAAAGGTGTGTGTCCTGATTCTGTCACCTCACAGTTACATGATAAGCACCTCTCACCCACAGTTCCCCCATCTGTAAACCATGCATAACAATAATAATTAACTCATAGGATTGTTGCACATACTGTGCACAATGTGTTTAGCACAACACTGATCTTGTATTAATCATTCAACACATTTTAGCTGGCACTGTTGTTATTCATTAGCTTCTCAAATGTTCATCATTACATCTATCGATGCTTTTGTAAATAATAAACTTAGACTTGGCATGTACCCTTCAATTACCTTCAGACTGGGTCTGTAGGAGGAATTTCATTGCTTGGATTTTCATTTCTGAGCCAAAGGATGGAGTGATTCATACACAGCTAACTTTCCTTCACTGCACTATAGAAAGATGTCCATACTGCACCAGAATTCAGTCCTGTTAAAGGTACCAAGCAGTGAGTTGTGGAAGACAGCTGTCTTCCTTAAAATCACCTTTCAAAGATACTCATTGCCTTGAATCTAACCATGTTCCCTAAAATATGAACAACTGAATGAGGAGTGTTCCATATCAACTGTCCCGACTCCACCACTCCAAGCTGTGTGATCTTGGAAAAGTTACTTGAGCTCTCTATGGTTCTGTTTCATAATTTTAAAAATAATAACGTTAGTATCAGGTATGTAAACTGAGCATCTTATCCTGTTGTGTGACCTTCATTTTAATATCTCTGGATTCATTAAAGGCCCTTCAGGATTGGAATGGTTTTGATTCTGTGCCTATTCAACCTCCTCTGTTTAATATAAAAGCCCTAAGCATGTTAGAGGGCCCACATTTGTTCCATCCCTTTGAATGTTTCTTCAGTTTTTCTGGCAACACTAAATAAGATCTTTCTAAGGTAGGCCTTTCATCTATGCTGCCCAATGCGGGGCCTTGTCCATAATAGGCACTCAATAAATATTTGCTGAATAGATGAAAGAATGAGTAAATGCAGCCAAGACATTCAAACGTAATCATGGCATTGAGCTAAAAATAAGGCAGCTTTGTTCCTCTATAGACATGCAGTGGGCTAAATCACCATGTCCCCTTCAAAGACATGCTCCATATCAATCACTCGTAAGAAATAATGAAAAAGCCTTCTTAATCTTGATGCTATTGTAGAATTCAAGGGTGGGCAGGGGGGCTGGCCTCTGCGTTAGGCATATATCAGTCTTCCTCTGGCCAAAACTCTGCATTATCCTGACAGAGCTAAGATCAAAAGAAAAATGCCTGGGTTCTCACTGCCAGGTGCCTTTATTGACTGAAAATTGGCAGAAACCCAACTAGTTTAGGAACCCACATACTGCTAGGGAGCTTTTAAAAAAGGTAAATTAGGTCTTTTCCCTCCCCTCCAACTCCCAGCCCCCAACAGTTTAAAACTAGTCAATGAGATTCTGGGACACTTGAAACTTAAACTCCTCACTGTGACCTAAAGGGCCCTACATGATCTGGGTCCTGCCTAGCTTTTTGCTCAATTATCATCTTCTTAGAAAGCCACCCCACTCCCCACCACTAGACACTCCAGCCCCTAAGACAGACACCTGCAAGCTTTTCCAATGAAAAGCCAGACAGTAAATATGTTAGATTTGGGGACCACACTGTCTCTGCAACCATTACCCAACTTGGCCATTGTTGTCTGAAAACAACATAGGAAATGCATACCTTCATCAGTATCGCTGTGTTACGGTGAGATTTGATTTGCAGAAACACATGGCTGTGTGTGTCTAGCCTGTGGGCTATAGTTTATTGATCACTTCCCTAAGATAAGACCCCTTTTATAACTCCCTACCCCAAATCCTGCTTGGCTTTTGTCATACTTTTACGTATTTGTTACTCATCCAGCTCACTCACTTGAATATGAGCTCCAGGAGGGACGGACCTTTGTTTTGTTAACAGCGATGTCTCGGGAACCTTGGACAGTTCCTAGCTCAGTGTGCTTTCTGTAACTCTTTAAAAAAATTAATATTATTTTATTTTATTTTATTTTCCATCACCATTTATCCCCCTTGTACCTTCTTCCACTTCTACTCCCCTGCCCAAATCACTACATTGTTGTCTGTGTCCATGAGTTCTTTCTCTCTCTTTTTCTCTTTCTTTTGCTCAATTCTCTTCACCCTCAACTCATGAGAGCTGTCTGCCTGCTCTCTATGAGTCTGACTCTATTTTGCTTTAGTTCAGTTTGTTCATTGGATTCCACATATGAGTGAAGTTATATGGTCTTTGTCTTTCTCCACCGGCTTATTCACTTAGCAGAATGTTCTCTAGGTCCATCCATGCTGTTGCAAAGGGTAAAATGTCCTCCTGTTTTATGGCTGATTAGTATCCCAATGTGTAAATGTACCATAACTATTTTATCCACTCATCTACTGGTGGACACTTAGGCTGCTTCCAAATCTTGGCTATTGTAAATAACACAGCAGTGAACATAGGGGTGCATGTATTCTTTCAAATTAGTGTTTCTGGTTTCTTGGGATAAATTCCCAGAAGTAGAATTGCTGAGTCATAAGGCAGTTCCAGTAACTTGTAGAAGGAACTGCCTCTCTTCTGCTCCTTCTGCGGTCACTCACTGCTCCCTCCTTTCTGTTCTTAGGACACTCCCAGCTCATTCTTGCTTCCTTGTCTTTGCATGTGTCTTTGCCCTCTGCCTGAAGCACCTTTGCCCTTATTGTTACATCTGCCTCTTCCATTCATTTAGGTCTCAGATCTTTGAAGTAGCCTTTCCCAATCATGCTACACCAACTTTCCCAGAAGCCTCAGCCATTCTTGTCTTATTTTTTGTCACCGCACCTGTTAAGAGTAGAATTATTTTTTCACTTGATTCTTGTATATTCTTCCCCCTGGTTCCAGAATGTTGCTCAGAATGTTTTACCTAGAAAAGTGTGTGACATGTAGTAGCGTTTGAGTAGATATGTCTAGAGCAATGCTTTTCTACCTTTAATGTGTATATGAATCACCTAAGGATTTTGTTAAAATGCAATCTGAGTCAGGAGGTCTGAGGTGAGCGTTGCAATTCAGTAATTCTAACAAGCTCCTAGGCAGAAGGTGCTGCTGCTGTGGGTCCATGGACACGCTTTGAGCAGGGAGAGTCTAGTAAACATTTTTGATTGCATCACTTCTAAAGCAGGAAGCTGACTGCTGGCTGAAGATCCTTTAGAAAACATTTGCTATGTTTGCTAACCTGAGCCAAAAATCAAAGTGAGATACCAGTCCCATCCTTAAAAGTCATATGCAATGCAAAATGGTAAGGACAGATTTTACTGAGTCACTTAAGTCGTTTTGGCCTCGGGCACCATGTCTTCAGTGAATGAGAAATGGGAACATTTCCTGTATTAAATTCACCTTAAAAATGTTGAATCATCCATGGGGAACCAAAACAATTCTGTCTACATTTCCTGTTCAGTTATATCTGCATTTCTTTCTGTCTCCATTTCACCTGCTCTGCACTGGGATGTGGTAACCCTGAGAGACCTCATGTTAGGTAATATGGTGCTGGCTTGACCTAAAAGAGGACTCCCCATCTCAAAATTGAAAGGGAATGTATGCAGCAGGGAAATAGAATGTGGCAGAGTGATCAAGACCTGTCTTCTGGAGTCTAATTACCACTTAAACTCTGCGTGACTTGGAGCACTATACACACACTTCTGATGCCTCCGTTTCCTCCTCTTACATGGGAACTTATGGTGCCCAACTTAAAGCATTATTGAAATAATTAAGAGAGGTAGTTCTTATAAGAACCTGGCAAAGTGCATGGCACATATGCATATTAATTAACATTAGCTGAATCTTATTTTACTCCACCATAGAATATTTTTATTGTATTTATTGAAAGTCCTTTCACATTTTATTTTAACACATTATTTTAACATAATTATTTTTAATAACGCAATTATTTATATTTAACACAATTATTTTAACCTAATATTTAAGACAAGTAATGATCGCTATGTATTTTAAGTGCTGCTTTGTCTCATTTATTCCTGAAAATAAGTCTATGAAGTATATATTGGTGTCTACATCGTGTAGATGAGGAAACTGAGGCTTAGGCTGGCGAAGAAGTTTGTCAAAGATCAACTAGGAGGGCTAGGAGTAAGGACTTGAGCCCAGGTCTGGCTGACCTCATAAATATACGTCTTGGCTTTAGAACAATAGACCCTTCTATCACAACTACTACTATTTAGGTGATTAGCTCTTCTGTAAGTAAGAGAGTTCTGGTTGATGATCATCAAGCATATTTTCAAGTTTAGTGAGCTAAGCTTCTGAGTTCTATCCTGATGGGATTCATTAGTTTGTTTTCCATTTGTTTTTTGTTTTATTTTTTCCACCATGGATGTGTCCTGTTTGACAGCTTTGGCTCAATAAACATCATGTCTTCAATCCTTAAGAATGCTCCTTGAGCTCAGCCAGTGTTGCTCAGTGGTTGAGCATTGACCTATGAACCAGGAGATCGTGGTTTGATTCCTGGTCAGGGCACATGCCCGGGTTGTGGGCTCGATCCCTAGTAGGAGGCATGCAGGAGGTGGCCAATCAATGATTCTCTCTCATCATTGATGTTTCCATCTCTCCCTCTCCTTTCCCCTCTCAAATCAATAAAAAAAAAAAAAATTTAAAAGAAAGCTCTTTGATGCTGTCCTGTATGTTCTAGTTATTGATCATTCATGATTAGCAACCATCCCCAAATTTAGTGATGTGAAACAATAACAGATTCTGTGTGTTAGGAAGTAGGCAGAGCTTTTCTTTACTTACAACATCCAGGGCTCTGGTTCAGAACACTTGGGGGTTGGGAGTGACTGTTGTCTATAGGTTAGAGTACCCAGCAGCATCTTCACTCGCATGCCAGGCACTTGGACCAAACATGACTCAAAGGTTGGGATCATCTAGAGCAATTACATGTGGACTCTCTGTGTCTTGATCTCCGCACAGCATGGGAGCTCAGTTCTGAAAGGTGGTGTCCCAAGTGGGAACATGTGGAGAGCAAGCATTTTCTCCTCTTCAGACTCATCCTCAGGAGTCAGATATGTTACATCCTTTGTATTCTATAGTCTTAGTGAATTACCAAGATTTAAGAGAGGAAAATTCAATTTCACATCTTGAAGGGAAGCAAGCTCATAATGATGAAGAGCATGCTGGGTGGGAGATACTGCTGTGTTATCTTTGGAAAATACAGTCTGCTATAGCCTTCAACTCCACACTTTCCTATATCATCATATTGAACACCAAACATTTTGAAAGAAGCCAAAACTTCTCATACACCTCAAATGACATGGCAATAAGAAGAAAAAGAACTTCCCCAATATCTTGAACACCCTTAGAAAAAGTTACCCTTTGGTAATTCATAAACAGTAGTATATAATGGAGTATCAAGAAGTATCAAGTATCAAGAAGTCTTTCTTAGGCAAAACCAAAAGAGTTGTAAAAGGAGAAACAAATTATATGAAAGAACTTTAATGAATAACTACCCTTTATTCACACCTTCAAACTACTCTTAACATGCATATAATTTTCACTACTCAGTGAGATAAATAATATTTTAACTTTTCTATAGTAAGAAGAAAAAATGAGGAAACAGGAGGTAGCAGTTCACGTTTTACCCAGATAGGAAGTGGTAGAGTGAGGATTGAGGCCCAACTCTTTCAGACAACCAGAGCCATGCAGTGATAACCTGGTCATCTTCCCTGGAGATCAGATCTGTCTTGACCTTTTTTTCCCACGTGATAAAAATACAACCAAAGTTAGTTTATGTAAGTGGCAAGTCATGCCCGTGACATGAACTTCAGGCATGGCTGGATCTAGGAGCTCCAACCATGTTCTAGTGAGTCTGTCCCTCTCCATCTCGAGGTTCTCCTTCCTTTTCTCACAGTTTCATTCTTCAGCAGCCTCTCCCCATGTGGCCATTATCTGAACTAAACTCTAATGCAGCTCACTGTGAGCAGGGACACAAAATAAGGTTGTTGGTCTGGTCTAAGCCAGGCTGTCACCAGCAATATAGACTGTTCATGGCGGAGGAATGGTTTTCCAAGAAATATCAGGGTGAAGTATTCAGTGGCAAGATCAAGGACCAGGACAGGAAGGGTCAGATGCTGGCTACGTCCCCACTTTGCAGAAAGACAGTTTTGTAGCTGGCAAGACAGCCTATTCCATTTTTATCAGCTGCTTTCAGGCTCCTGGTGTTCTATTATTGCATCTGTTCCTCCTTCCTTAGAGGAAAAGAGTTGACAAATTTATTCACACTAAAGTGTGACTCACTTAATCACCAAGAATCTTTGCATTCTAGCTTCTATAATGAGCATTCATTTACCTAATAGCTATTGAGCACTCACCACATGACAGGTCTGTACTAGGTAAGCACTGCAGGTGAAGAGGTGAAATAAGAGAGGCATGTCTTACATAGATGTGAGCAGGTATTAATATTGTAATGAAAAAATAGACTGTATTTTTCATTTGTTAAAATGTTAAGGTCATCTGGCAAAGGGCAAATACACAGGTATTTTTTAATTGGAAAGAGTTAATAAATATTGCTCATGGCTGCTTTCTGTCTCCCAAACCCCCAGAGATCAGATCCAGTAGGTCTGGAGTAAGACCCAGAAATCTGAATTTTTACGAAGTACTCCCAGGCAATTTTGATGCAGATAGTCCAGAGGCCTGACCTTAACTCCCACTGGCTTAACTAAGAGAATCATTATCTAATGACTGCATGTCTGAATGTAGAAATTTCTGAATCTCTCCTGAAGAAAAGAAATCTTGGAGCAAGGGTACCTCTCTCTTCACCACATCCTGCACAGGAGCGTCTGACCCACCCTCATCACCAGCACCCCCCCCCCTTTCTGCACGTCAGGATGTGCAAGACAAAAGGAGGATGCCACAGTGCCCCGCCCATGGTACCACTCTCTTCCTGCTAAAGGCTGCCACTGCGGTCCATGGAGCCTCTGTCTGAGGGGTTGCTGTCTGACCAACACAGCACACTTGGCTCATCCATGTCCATGTGTCGCTAAGATGGCTGTCAACACATGTCAGAAGAGACCTCCGTGGAGACAGACCCCAGCCTCCTACCTCTTTTTGGGGGTACCTGAGTCATGTTCTAGACTTTCTCTCAGAGTGCCCTAGTGGCATGAAGCTCCATTTGTCCACAGTGGCAATGGGCTTGTGAGGTTTCCTCCCTTTGGTTTCCTTCCCTCCCCATCTCACATCCCACCCTCCATCCGTGTATCCTGTGCTCCTCTCTGCATAAAGGAGCAGCATTCTCACTCTTGTCTCAGAATCATCTTCTTGGGAAGCCCAAAGCAATTGCACATGTATCTGACTTTACAATGTGTACCCTCAGCTATCAAGCAGAAGGTGGAGACTTTATTATTATTATTATTATTACTACTATTAGCTCGGAAAGAAGCACTCATGCTAAATAGCTGTTCCAGAGAAGGATGTGTGGAAGGAACAGACTGATATTAAAATGTGATTGTACTAAAATAGTCCCAGAAAGTGTAGAGGGTGTTTATTATGCAGTATGCGTCTGACGATGATGAGATGTTCGGCAGAATAAAAATTAGGAAAGACTGGAGAAAGCTGAGCAAAACACCAGCCAGACCCAAAGGTTTACTAAAGGAAGTAAATGGATAGAAAACTAATCCTTGGGATTTGAATGTTGATGAATAAGTGGCATTTTCCTTCTTCATCTACTTTCAAATGGTGACAAATCACCCTGATTATAATTACAGAATGTGTCTATTTTGGGCAATCTTATGGCTATGGAGATCATCCCATTTTGTGTTCTATTGCTTTACCTCCCAAACTGATTCGCAGGCTTTCAGAAGACCCAGGAATTAATAGTAGCGCCAAAGCTTTGTTCCCTGGTGTGAAGAGAAAAAGAAAAAGAAAAAATTCCTTCAATGAACACATAAGGAAGAAAATCAGTATTCAAAGAAGCTGGAGGCTAAGCTAAATATGTAAATGGGCTAGGAGGGCTCTTTCAGACAAACATTCCAAATTGTCTTTTGTTTTGCTGGAATCCCAGGGAGCGGTCAGTTTAGAAATCTGTTTCCAGTTCCACAGCTCAGACCTTCATTGGGTTACAGAGGAAAACACACAGCGGAAAGGCTCCTGAAATCAACTTTGCTATGTTGTTTTATTCTGAGAATTTCAGATAATGCTATTCTTCTGCAACTACTTATTAGATATTTTCAGAAATCAAATCATTAAATCCTTTCTTCTACATCCAATGGTAGCAAACCAAGTATTTCCGTCAGGATTCTTAGTTTCCAAGTAATAGAAATTGATTGGGTCTGTCTAACCTGAGCACAAAGTAATTCATTGGGAAGTGCTGGGAAGAACTTTCAGATGTAAGGGAAAGGCCGAAGGACCAGACGGCGAAAAGGTGACCAGGAGCCAGTGATGCTCTGGGGACCCTCGCAGCAAGAACAAATTGACAGACTCAGCGGCCACCACAGCTGGGATGAACCAGTGTTTGCTGCCTTCATGTTAGTGGATGTCCAGTAAAGATTCAGAATCCTGGGAAAGAACAGATAGTTTGTCCAGCTGGAGTTACAGGCCCACCACTTGGCAGCAAGAGAGCAGTGCACCTCGAATGCCAAATCTATCAGGATGGCATGCGATGGGAGGAGAAATCATTCCCAGAAGAAAATTAGGTGCTGGACCAGAGGAAGAGGGCTGTGGAGCCTGAGGACCAGGCTAGAAGTATTGATAAATGATTAGTGAGATAACAAGCTCATAAAAAATATGTGCCAGCAGTAGAGCTTCTTGTCTCACTATTTCATGGTCTGGCTATTTTGCTGCCTTGTCCACATGCTTTCTTTATAGCTCTAATAACCATTGTGCCAGCGTCAGGGACATCCCCTGCTCACTACTGGCTGGCTCTGCCCCAAAGCCCTGGAACTCCACTGTACTTTCTTATTTATCCTCTAAACTTCCAGCGCAGAAGAACCCTGACAATCTGCCCCATCTCTACAGCTACACGTGGTTCTTTTCAGACTCAAGTTTGAGGAACAGCTGTTCCTCAAACAGCTCTCTGAGCTCTAATACTAATCAATTGCCATGTGCTAGGAATCTGACATAATTCCCTGTATTAGGTACTTCACATGTTATTCACCTCTGTGCAGGAAACCCTATAGTATGAAACGAAGATAATAATGGTAATAAAACAGCCATTGAGAGCCCAGTGGGATGTATTGCAAGGCCCTTGAAAACCACCAAATTTTCAAATATATCTTTTTGAATCATATCCCCCCAGCCCCCCACACACAAAATGCAGTAAAGCATAACTGAGAAACTCTAGATAATTCTCTCAGTCTTTAATGATTCTATAAATATGGGACAGAAGTCATTTACAAAGCCATTAGAACATCCTGGCTGGAACACTCACTGACAATTTCACAAATCGCTTTTTCTTGTTTGCCTGATAGAGAGTGCAGATTTCTGACTCACTGCTGGACATAACATTCTCCTCTTTGCTGTCTCCAGTGCATGTAATTCTAGATGAGAGCTCTAATTTTGTAAACTTCATTACGTTCACCACCAATGCTGGGGGGCGGAAGTAGGTAATGAGGGGCTTCTGGACTTGGACTTCTCAGATTCAAATCCTGGCTCCATTACTTAGTTCCGTGTGAAACTGACAACACTTCTCTTTAGTAAGCCTGGTTTCCTCACCTGTAAAATGGTGTAATGACAATATCCTTATGTGACAATTCGTTTCAGCACGGGGTGTCTGGAACTCCATAAATGCTTAATGTACATTAGCTACTATATTTTTCTTAAAATAATTACATTGGGAAAACAATTGCTTCTGTAAAGATGTGTAAAGAAGAACAAAGCACATTAAAATATACAAGCTGAAGCCCTAGCCATTTGGGCTCAGTAGCTAGAATGTCGGCCTGTGGACTGAAGGGTCCTGAGTTTGATTCTGGTCAAAGGCACGTACCTTGGTTGCAGGATCCTCCCCGGCCTGGGCTCTGGTCAGGGCTTGAGGCCTGGTGCACGAAATTCATGCACAGAGTGGGGCTGGTGGGGTGGTGGTGGTGTCCCTCAGACCAACCTGCACCCTTTCCAATTTGGGACCCCATGATCAAGCCTAAACGGGCAGTCGGACATCCCTTTCACAATCCAGGACTGCTGGCTCCCAACCTCTCGCCTGCCAATTGCCTCTAACCACTCCCCTGCCAGCCTTATCAACGCCTAACTGCTCCTGTGCTGGTCTGATTGCCCCTAACTGCCCTCCCCTTGCCAGAATGGTCCTCCCCCCCCCCAACTGCC
>PVJC01015060.1:0-35589 GCA_004026665.1 Murina feae
ATACTAAACGCTGGGACTAAAACAACAAGTCAGGGTGCCATCTCCTGAGAATATTATGCAGCACAGGATGTGGCTGGAGAAGCCCAAAAGCTGCCTGCAAAGCATAAAAGGATCTTGAGAGACTCACAGTCGTTGGATCCCAAGTCCTAAAATGCACAGTCCTGATCTTATCCCAAAAGTAAGTATTTGAAGGCAGGAGCAAACTCATATGAACAAAAGCTCCAACCCATAGCAAGTCTACTTCAATAAGAGCTTAGCTCAAAGAATCCCAAACAAAAGTAATCCAAAGAGGACCACACCAAGACACATCATAATTAAAATGCCAAGAGCAAAAGACAAAGAGAGAACCTTAAAAGCAGCAAGAGAAAAACAGTTACCTACAAGGGAGTACCCATACGACTGTCAGATGATTTCTCAACAGAAACTTTGCAGGCCAGAAGGGAGTGGCAAGAAATATTCAAAGTGACGAATAGCAAGAACTTACAATCAAGATTACTTTACCCAGCAAAGCTAGCATTCAGAATTGAAGATCAGCTAAAGAGCTTCACAGACAAAAAAAAAGCTAAAGGAGTTCATCACCACCCAACCAGTAATATATGAAACTAGGGGCCCGGTGCACAAAAATTTGTGCACTGGGTGGGGGGGTCCCTCAGCCTGGCCTGTGCCCTCTCGCAGTCTGGGACCCCTTGGGGGGATGTCCAACTTCTGGCTTAGGCCTGATCCTGTCTGTGATCGCAGGCCGAGGGGGAGAAGTCACCTGTCTGTGATTGCAGGTGCGGGGGAAAAGCCGCCTGTGATCACTGACAGGCAGCTTCTCCACGGGCAGCCTGTGATCACAGACAAGCGGCTTCTTCACTGTTTCTCCCCCGGGCCTGCAATCACATGCAGGTGGTTTCTCCCCACACCTATGATCAACGGACAGGTGGCTTCTTCAACTCCCGGCAGAAGCTAGCCTCAGGCACTGGAGCCGGTCTTCTCTGTCTCCCTTGCCTTCTGAGTCTCCAACAGACCTGGAGCGGCCAGAGCCAGAATGCTTGCATGGTAGCTGTGGCTGCAACGCAAGTATCCTGGCTCTGGCCTCTGCCATCTTTGTTGGGTTAGTTTGCATATTTGTTTCTGATTGGTTGGTGGGCATGGCTTTTGAGTATAATGAAGTGAGGGTCAATTTGCATATTATTCTTTTATTAGATTAGATGCTGAAAGGTATCCTTTGAGAAGAGGAAAAGAGAAAGTAAAGATAAAAATTATGAACAACAAATACATATCTATCAACAAGTGAATCTAAAAATCAAGTGAATAAAAAATCTGATGAACAGAATCAACTGCCGAATAGCATAGAATCAGGGGCATAGAAAGGGAGTAGACTGACAATTCTTGGGGGAGAAAGGGTGTTGGGGGTGCGGGAAGAGACGGCACAAAAAATCGTACACCTATGGATGAGGACAGTGGGGGCAGGGGGTAAGGACAGAGGGTGAGATGGGAACTGGGAGGAGGACAGCTATGGGAGGGAAAAAGAGGAACAACTGTAATAATCTGAGCAATAAAGATTAAAAATAAATAAATAAATAAATAATAAAAAAGAGCTTAGCTCAGATCTGCTCTGAAATGAAGTATCAATGATTTCCCATCTACTATTTTTTAATGAAGAAGATTCAGCACACAAGAAGGCATTACACCAATTGCAAAAACAAAACAAGACACAAAAATTAGAAAAGTATGATTGAAAATCAAGGAAAAAATTGCTACAAAGAGTGGAACCCACATATTGGTTTTAACAGAAAAGAACATGCAAGTACTTACTTCAAAGTACATTAAAGAAAAATGTTGAGAGTATGAAATTAGTTGAAATTCCAGCAGAAAAATCATAGCACTGAAAAAGGTAATATCTGAAATGAAGATTTTCTCCAATGGACTTACCAACATACTGGGCACAGAAAAAAAACAAACCCATAAACTTAAAGACAAATTATCCAAACACATAAAAAGAGAAGCAAAGAGGAAAATCAGATGACTGCAATACACAGCAGAACAGCCCTGGCTACTGTTGCTTAGTGGTTGGAGCAACAGCCTGAGCACCAAAAGGTGTGGGGTTTGATTTCTGGCTGAGAGCACGTACCTGGGTTACAGGTTCTATCCTGGCCCTGACTGGGGTACATGCAGAAAGCAACCAATCTATGTCTCTCTCTCTCTCTTTTTCTCCTCCTTCTCTCCCTCCCTTGCTCCCTCCTTTCCACACTCTCTAAAAACCAATGGAAAAAATATCCTCTAATGAGGATTAACAAAAAAAGCTTTTTTTCAATAAAAGAAGTAGCAGGACAACAGAGTTATGTGATACAGTATCATGTGATCAATCATGCTTGAAATTTAAGTCCTAAGAGAAAAAGACCTAGAAAAAAGGGCCGAATCCTATACAATAAAGAGCTAATATGCAAATGGTCATCATGTCCTCACTCGGTCAGGCCATAATGGCTCAGACACTCAGTACTGGGGAGAGAGGAATGGGGACCAGCCAGGCACAAATGAGCTCACGAGAGAAGAATGGGGACCAGCCAGGCTGCTGCCCGGGAGAGGGACAAGCTGCACGCCCTGTGGGCCCAGGCACCAGTGCCTGTGCTTGCAGCCCAGGAGAGGGACAAGCCACCGGCCCATGGTCCCCTGCGGCTGCGGCCAGCCTGGGCAAAACTGGCCCGGGTCCCAGGTGCCTGCGACTAGCTGGAGGAGGGAATCCTGGGTCCTGGGTGAGGGGCGAAACAGAGGCATTAGGAGCAATCAGGTCAGCGAGGGAGCAGTTAAGGGTGATCAGGCAGGCAAGCAAGCAGAGGTGGTTAGGGGCAATCAGGCAGGCAGAAGTGGTTAGGGGCAATTAGGCAGGCAGACAGGTGAGCAGTTAGGAGCCAGCAGTCCCAGATTTTGAGAGGCAGGAGGACATCCCTAGAGAGGTACTGGATTGAAGAGGGTGCAGGCCAGGCTTAGGGACCTCCTCCCTCCCTGCACGAATTTCGTGTACTGGGCCTCTAGTAATTATATAAAAACTCAGTGCATGAAATTTGTGCATGGAGAGACGGTTCTCTCAGCCCAGCCTGCACCCTCTCGCAATCTGGGACCTCTCGGGGGATGTCCAACTGTCAGTTTAGGTGACTGGACATCCCTCTAGCAGTCTGGAACTACTGACTCCTAACCGCTCACCTGCCCGCCTGATCACCCCTAACCACCTCTGCCTGTCTGCCTGATCACCCCTAACCACCTTTGCCTTGACTGCCACCATGGCTTCGTTTGGAAGGACGTCCAGAATGACGTTGGAAGGTCGTTTAGCTGTCTGGTCTAATTAGCATATTATGCTTTTATTATTATAGATGTAATAGTTAAAACTGATGAAGGACAATGACAGTGATACCCCAGAAGTTCAGCAAAACGCAAGCCAAATAAATATAAAGAAAATCATACCTTAACAAATCAAGCTATAGAGAACCAAAACTACTGAGACATGTTTTAAAAACCCGCAGAAGCAGGACTTCTGGAGTTTCAGAGTGTGGAGCTTTGAAAATTCTCTCCCCCAAAAAGAAATAATAAATTTAAAAAATTTATTCAAAATCAACCATTTTGGGCCCTGAAAAAAGCCAAAGAACAATTTGAGATCTGTTTATTCAAGAAAAACTAAAGTTCTACATGTATCACAGGATCTGAAGTGGATTGCCCTGGGCCCTCTCCATCCTCTTGAGCTCTGGAGCAGAACAAGCAGTGTCAGTCCAGCTTAACTGAAGAAGAGTAAGGAAAGCCACAAACACAGCAGCAATGCTGCCAAAAACGATCGCAATTTTCAGGGCAACAACTGAAGAAGGGCAATCTGACTGCTTTCCAAAGCTTCAATATTGGTTAAGGCAAGGAACACATCAGCCAGGAATGTAACAGGGAAATTGAGGAATAAGACAGCTGCAGTGAGACTGTCAGCAGCAGGGTATTGCTGGGTCAGGAATGCTGTGTGCATGTCAGGAGAGATGGAGAATTCCCTCACCATGAACCAGGGGCCTTGCATAAGAAGCACACAAAAGCTGGAGCAGACTTGTCAACTGCCCAGACTTTCAATGTGTTCTCTAAGCCAAAGCCACAACAAAGGTTGGACTTCCTACTAATTAAAGGTGTTTAGGTGAAAACTCTGATCAATCATTGGCTAATCACTACACCCTATTAACCCTAAGGGTAATATATAGCAATCTAGATTTAAAAATAGAAACAAGAAAAAAAAATAACTTAGTAAACACATGACTATAGAAACAGACCAAGTTTTTAAACAAAAGGTAACAAACAAAATCAACACAAAGTTGCAGTAGTGGGCTCAGAAGAACCCAGTGTTACCCCAATACATTATCTAATTTTTAAAAAAATATATTTTATTGATTTTTTACAGAGAGGAAGTGAGAGGGACAGAGAGTCAGAAACATCAATGGGAGAGAAACATCGATCAACTGCCTCCTGCACACCTCCCACTGGGGATGTGCCCGCAACCAAGGTACATGCCCTTGACCGGAATTGAACCTGGGACCTTTCAGTCCCCAGGCCAACGCTCTATCCACTGAGCCAATCCGGTTAGGGCACATTATCTAAATTTTATGTCTGATTCTCAACAACAACAAAAATAATGAGACGTACAAAAAAAAAAAAAGAGGAAATATGGCTGAGAGAGAGAAACTTTAAGTAGAAACTGTAAGAGATCTCGGATGTTGGATTTAGTGTACTAACACTTAAAAGCATCAATTATTGATATTTTGTAAGAACCAAAGTAAGGTATATTTTTTTAAAAGTAAAAGAAAGTATAATGACAAAAAATGGAGAAATCATGAAAGTCAGGAATAAACTAAGGAGATATGATTAAATACAATGTAGCATCCAGATTATATTCTGAAATACGTGAATGGAAAAATACACGAATGAAAAAATCTAAACTGAGGAAAAATTATATAAAATATATATCCAGTAACATTAAAAGTGTCAAAGATGAGGAAAGAATGAGGAACTATAACAGATTGAAAGAAACATAACAATTTAATCCATTCTGGGATCCTGGATTGGATTCAGGGATATTAGGAAGGAAATGAATTAAATGTAAACTGTCTATAGCTTAGCATAGTTACTAATATTGTACCAACATTAATTCCTTAATTTTGGTAATTGGACTATGATTATGTATGTAGATAACATGAGAGGAAACTGGATAAAAGGTATAAATGGACTTTCTGTGCTATTTTGCAACTTTGATGTAAGTCAACTATCCTATCTAATAAAGAGGGAATGTGCTAATTGACTGCCTCACCCTCAAAGATGGCGGCACCCACAGCCACAAGATGGCCAGCAAGGGAGGGCAGTTAGGGGTGACTAGGCCATCAGGGGAGGGCAGTTGTGGGGGGACTAGGCTTGCAGGAGAGGGCAGTTAGGGACAATTGGGCTGGCAGGGGAGGGCAATTGGGGGTGACCAGGACAGTAGGGGAGCCATTAGGCCTTGATCAGGCTGGCAGGGGAGTGGTTAGGGGGTGATCAGGCTGGCAGGCAGGCAGGTGAGCCATTGGGAGCCAGCAGTTACAGATTTTGAGAGAGATTTCCAAAGTAGAATTTATAATGTGATTACTTTAAACACACACACACATATTGCCATGGTACATCCAAACAATTGAATATTATTCAGTGTTGAAAAGAAATGAGCTATCAAGCCATGAAAAGATATGGAAGAAACTTAAATGCATGTTGCTAACTGAAAGAAGCTGACCTGAAAATGCTACATATTGCCTAATTCCAATTATATGGCATTCTGGAAAAGGCAAAACTGTGGGGACTAAGCACATCCATGATTGCCAGGGACTAGGAGGGAGGGAGGGGTAGAGAGGCAGAGCATGGAGGATTTCCAGTGCAATGAAGCTATTGGGTATGTACTGCTGTGGTGGAGATGTGTCATTATACATTTATATAAATCCTCATACTGTAGACACCGTGAATGAACCCTAATGTAAAGTATGAACTCTGGGTGATAATCATCTGTAGCAAATGTACCACTCTAGTGGGGGATGTTGATAGTGGGAGAAGCTGTGCATGTGCAGGGGTAGGGACTATATGAGAACTCTGCATCTTCCACTTAATTTTGCTGTGAACCTAAATTACTCTAATAATAGTATATTATTAAACAAAATACATATATGTATACATACACATTTATTTATTGTGTGTACATGTGTATTTTTAATTTTATATATATATATATGATGATAGTATTACAGATGTCTCCCATTCCCCTTGCCCTTAACCCCCTCCTCCCAGCCCTTACTCGCCCTCTCTCCCCCAGGTCTTCACCTCGCTAAGCTATGCATATAAGTATATAAGTACATATATATTCTTTACATTTATATTTATATTAGTCTATGCCTAAAAAATTAGTATGTATCAAATTGTTACCAGTTGCTTTACTGGCTGGGAGAAAGAGGTGGGTAATCGAGCAGATCTTACCCTTTCTACTTTATATATTTTATATTTTTCTGTCATGTTTGAATTTCTGTAATGAAGACAGATATAGAACAAAACAATAAAGGTATTAAAAGTGTCCAAAAAGGAATATATTTGAAAAATAGGTGAATGAAAGCCAGTTTAGAAATGAAGTTTGCTTTATCTGTAGCCCATTAACTCCATGCCCGACTGCCTGAGGCACTGCTCCCTTTGCTGTCTGTGCTTGACTGGTAAGATTAACAAATAGGGCAGGTGTAAAGTATTTGATGCCATGGAGCACTTAGAACCATTGGCATGATCTACTCACACACACAGCCCTATGCTATGCTTTTAGGTCAGAATTGCCCACTGAGGTAGCTGTAGCTACAGTGCTGCTTTCTCAGACAGTTATACGATAAAAGTCACAATAAACTTTGATGCATACTAAAATTCATTTTACTTTCCATCCTTCAAGTCATGTGCAGTGTTTCACAGTGGCTGTTTGTGTCCCGAGTGATGTTGAAGTACTAAAAACACCTAGAAAAAGACATGTATAGTTTAAGTTAGAAAATTACCTTCACACTACCCCCACCTCCAAGCCCATTTAATTTCTGCTGATGCTGTGTTGTGAGGATGTACTCAACTTCTGTTTATTTGAACTTCTAATGAGCCACATTAAGGTTACTCATTTTCTTCATGGATCACGAGTCAAGCTATCAACACTGTCCATGTGGTCCTCCCATGCTGGGACCACCATCTGTCAATAATGCTTTCACATGACTTTGGCTGAGTACATCTGAAAAAGGAAATTAATGGGTATCAGAGTCTTTAAAACAGGATCTCTGGGACATCCTAATTAACATAATTTTGATTTCAGTATTCTTTGCATTTAGATTCCTGGTGAGTTCTTAAGTCTATTGGGGTGTTTTATGTAGCAATTATATCCTACCATGGGTATCTATATTTTTCAGTCCTTCATTTATACAGTTGTGTCTCACCCTTTCCCCCACCCCCAGACCCTGCCCTTATACAATTGGGTAATTCATACAGAACGTTTTTCAAACAAAAAAAATGAAAGCTATAAAATTATATTATAGTAATGTAGTCATTTGTACCGTAAATTTTTTATTAAAGCTGTAAAGGCACTTTGTTAATGAATCAGAGTAACTAGAGAAGTTATGTAACACAGTGTTACTGCCCTCCGTTTGAAGTTCTTTTTTTGTTACAGTGATTAAGGTGAGCTAATGATGGTGTCGTTGGGCACTGAAAGCCCTGGCAAGTTTGTACCCCGTATGAAAGAGGAGTGTATAGATTAGCAGGGACATAAGAAAAGTGATATGATAAAGACAAAGTGTCTGGGTAACCTCAGTAAGTCACCAGGAAGTGCCATTGTAAGTTGGGGACTAGCTGTATCCCAGGGTTTCATACCCGTTCCCATTCCCATGACACGTTTTTAAAATATATATTAATGTAAATTTAAAGTAATTTTTTTTGAAAACTGCTTAAGAATTTAGGGAACCTCTTTTGATACCCAGATTCAACTAGAGATATTTCAAACTAAGGCTAAGAATTTTTGAAGATTTTGACTTTGATTTTTATGTATGACTTTTGTGTCCTAGAGCAGGGACCTGCAAACTTAAAGGGCCAGAAAGCAAACAATTAGAATTTGTAGCATCCAGTTTCTGTCTCAACCACTCATCCTTGCCATGGTAGTGCAAAAGCAGCCACAGAGAGTACATAAACAAATGAGTGTGACTGTGTGCCAGCAAAGCTTCATTGACAAAACAGGAGGCCAGGTGGGTTTGGCTTACAGATCACTCTTTTGTACATTAATATATCCTTTAAAGTGCAATTAAATCAAAGTTGTGCCAATCAGAACAAAGTTATTTATTTTTTAAAATACATTTTTATTGATTTCAGAGAGGAAGGGGGGGAGAGAGAGAGATAAATACATCAATGATAAGAGGGAATTATTGATTGGCTGCCTCCTGCATGCCCCCCACCTGGGGTGAGCCTGCAACCAGGGCATGTGCCCTGACCAGAATTGAATCGTGACCTATGGTTCATGGGTCGATGCTCAATCACTGAGCCACACTGGCCAGACAAAAGTTAGATTTTTATGGAAAAATCATATAAATTGAAGAGTCTGTTCATAAGCTGGAAAAAAACAACTTATATGTATTTTTAAAAGTATTTGAAGTCACATAAAATTCAAACCAATGATATTATTTAAAGGATTAAGATATTCTACAGCTTGTCCTTAGAAATGCAGACATTGCAGATGATCTTTTCTGACACAGGCATATTATGTGTAAGTAGCTGTCAGCTCAGGGATGTGGTGTGACCTTCCCAGAGTCTTATAACTACTAGGTGTGAAGCTAAAGTCCAAATAGTACGTCCTCTGCTCTTGTCCTCTTTGTATATGCTACTATTTAAATATTAAACTATAAGCTTTATGATATTTACAATATCTGTACTTTCTGGCCTTTATAGTTAAACATTCAGGGAAATGTAAATGACATGGGAAGGTGTGCACCAATGAATTAACAAAGCCTTTATGATTCAAGTAATGCTGCCACTTTCCCTTTCACATGACTTTTCTCCAAGAACATGGAAAATACAACTCTCTGGAGATTAAATGTAATTATTAAAGAGCTCTGTCTTTGAAGGTCAAGTGTAGTGACTAAAGAGAAAAGATGACAAGCCTAACGCAAGTAAAGAATCTTGCCTTTCGGGTCACAGTTTGATTCTCGGTCAGGGCTTGATCCCCAGGGTGGGGCATCCGATCAAAGAATCTCTCTCATCATTAATGTTTCTATTTCTCGCTTCCCCTCTCTCTCTGAAATGAATGCCATGGTAATGAATGAGTATAAAATTAGAAATTGCCAACTAAGATTTTTTTCAATGAGGGTTAGCAACAATATGGGCTTCTCACAGTCCCACTTTAAACACAGGACTATAATTCACGTGGTTTGCTGGACTATGAGGAGAGCAAAAGCCAACATTTTTCAATTTCAATGAAGACCTGTGGCTTCTCCCATGTATTATGTACTGTTGGCCCCACTCACAAAGGGCACCCAGGATTGTGGGAGAGAAATCTCATTGTTTTCTATTACTTTCTGTCTTTCTCAAACTCTAGGAACTCTAAGGGTGAGATTAATGTCTCACATACAGCAAATTTCTATTAACTGTTCTTTGATTTTTATGCAAAATTTCCTGGGGAACCATACCTAAGACAAAATGCTTAATCCATGTTCATGTAAGGTAATTTCCAATATTATGGAGAAGTGTATTTTCCACAAGGCAACATCAAGCTCCTCATCCCACTAGCATTTTCCCACCAAGTGTGGTCCCAGGTTCCCTTCCCTAAGATCTTGTGAGCTCTGACTAATGGCAGAAATGACGCAAAAAGCGACTCCCAGGCTAGGTAATAAACAGGCTACAATCCCTCTTCCCCAGACTGAGTGCCTACATCACAGCCTTCTGGGCATCCCTAAACTTCAATCTCTGATGCATCAGTTCAGTGGGACCATTTCCCCCATAAATTCAATTTTTCAATCCAGGTGTCTACACAGCACTCCCAGGCAGAAAGTTGAGGCAAATAGAACACTTCCCTGGAGAGTTCCCTTCTCCCACACACTCACGTTGACAGTGGTCCAATGCTGAGCATAGATGTGTCATATACTTAGTAGCGTCTGATAATTGCTTATGGTGGGAAGGTACGTCTGATCCCAGTTACTCATCCTGGCCAAAATGCAAGCTGACTCTTCTGTCGTATATACAAAATATTTTAATATTGTATCCCCTGTTAAAAAGTAGATTCCATTATCTTAATGGCAGTGAGCTTATAGTCAAGTTGACTATGTAGGTTAAGTTCCCATTTTTGTAGAAACTGACGAGTCCTTCCTCTAATTAATGTTACATTGCTCATATCTGTCAGGATGGCATGCATATCAGGCAGAAGAGAAAAACAGATTCTTATTTCTGGGGCTCAGCTCCTTCCCTCCATTGAATGTAAAAGGGAAAGAAACGGGAGTTCTAACTGACTCCTTCTTTGGAAAGTTAGTTGGTCTTTGAAGTCTTTAATCTCATCTATTATCAGAGGGTCATGCTGCAGGAAACCCATTGTTTAACCTGGGCCTGATGCCTGCACTGATTCTGATCCTTCTCACTAGGTAGACTGAAATGTCATGAAATCCTAGGTGGGACTTTCCCTTTCCAATGCATTACTTTATTGATTCAACAAATGTTTATCGGTACCTGCCATGTACCAGGGATTTGGCAGCGAAAAGCAGATTACATTCTTTCGAAGGGAACCAAACATTAAATAAATATATGATCGCTTACATGTGTAATCTGTAAGGCAATCATACATGCTAAGGAGGAAATAACTCAAAATAAGAGAATAGATTTCAAGGCTGAGCGTTCTGAGAAGCAGGAAGCAGAAGACGGCCGGTGCCTCTTCAGATGCACAGCACCACTTCCCTTCTACTCTACTGGTCCAAGCAGTCACAGGCCTCCCTGGTTCAAGGGGAGGAAGGAATAGAGTCTCCCTCCCAACAGGGCCTAGCCAAGCCACACGCAAAAGAGCACCTGGGGGGAATCCACCTTTGGAAAACGCACTCAGCTACAGTTTTCATGCCTAACTACGCAAGTTAATTATTGCCACGTGTAACAGAGATACATCGGAGAGTTACTTATCATAGCACTATTGAACAGTGAAAATCAAAATTTGCAAAAATATCCGAGGCTCTCATTTACATTTGGAAATGCATTGAGAATATTTTAACATACTGATTTCATCATTTAAAATTTTTTAATTTTTTACATTACATTGTTACCCTTTTGAAAAAAACATTTAGGAGAGTAAAATACAGTGTATTCAAAGAATTAAATAAGAATTTTCTACTCTGCAGCTTTTATTTTTTAAAATATTTGAGCTCCAGTCAATACTTAGTCCAAATTTATAACACCTTATTAAATTGCCACTATCCTTTTTTACTTGTATAACATAGACATATTTATTTTATAATTGTATGTTATAAATATGTAATTAAAATAATTTAACCTCTCTATACACATGTAATTTAACAAATTATTCTGGCTATTTACATTCATGCTAATCATCAAGGGATTACTTAAATATAACAAGACAATTCACACAAGAAATAGAAAATAAACAAACTTGAGAAAAATAATTTCAGGTACTTATAGCTCCTACAATAAATCATATATGCCTATTAATATAAAGACCTATTTCTTCCCATTTAGATTTTAGGAGTAGCCAGAATTGGTCCAATATATGTTTTTAGACCTATCCAAACTAATACTTGTGTTCTCATATTCACTTATTTATTTAGTACTGCATTCATCATTCATTCTTTCATACATTTGATGAATGTTCATTCTTAGTCACAATTCTGTTATGATAGTGTATAGGGATCCCCAGAGAAACAGCACTAATAGGGTGAGAGTGTGTGGGGGGGGAGGGAGATATATGTGTGTATAAAAATATGGAAGCAGCGAATGTGATTATAGAGGCTATGTCCACACCCATAAGAGCCAACGATAGGATTCCTGAAGATCTAGAACCGAGAGAGCCAGGAGTGTAAGTTTTAGTCCTAGTTCGAGTCCAAGGCAGGAGGAAAATCATTGTCCCACATCACAGACAGTGTAATAGAGAGAAAGAATTTTTTTTTACTCAGGTTTTTAGTTTATTCAGGCCAGATTAAAACTATAATTTTCTTTGTTATAAATCTCATCCAAATTCAACCAGGAAGCTAAATTCAGCATTTAACTTTAATTATCTATTAATTATTTTTGCTTCATATTTACAAGAGTTTAGAAAAAAGGATTTGGAATGTCCAGGTCTCTCTTAAAAGCTGCTGATGTTAGCTGGCACTAAGGTCTTTCAATTTTGTAACTTTCTTGGCCTCAATAAGAGTCATGTTTCTCCAAATTAGAATGGTTCAAAAAACTAACTCACCCAACATATTCCATTTCAGACTTGCTTTCACAGTTAATTTATTCAAAATCACAGGCACGGCTACTTAGTTTGACTAGTCTTGACTTGCCAACAACTAGTTAGGGGACTTGAGGAGAATTGTTGTATTTATCCATTGTTATACACTGACATTTTTCCTATGGAAATTTGAGATAGCTTCTGACAACCAAGTTCACCAAATAAACATAGAACTGGACACGAGGGTCCCGGAAAAGAGAAGGGAGATGTCCTTTCTGAGAGAAGTGGGAGAGCTGGCTCTGAGATTGTAGGAGGAAAGAGGTTTGACTTGCTTTTGTCAATCAAACGTGCGTGGTTGATCGGATCTGAGATGACAAGTGGGTCTTCTCCTGTGCGCCGAGCCTTGGCTGGGAGGGCCGCTGCTTTGTGAAGAGGATGTGCTAGAGGCAGCGGCTGGGCTGGCCTGGCCTGCACAGAATGCTCAGATCACTCAGCCAGGTCTGCCAGAGTCGCAGCGCGCGGCGGGGGCTGTAAATGCGCCCGGTATTGGCCATTTCTGGACAAGAGTATGGTTGTCAGTGACGCAAGTGTCTTCACTCTTTCTGCATAATTTCTCATTTTATCTTTGCAAATAACAAAAAAAAAATCTGATTTGTTATGCATATTCATGGACACCATTGATTTGAATTCTTTTAGAAAATGTTTCCCCTTGCTTCCCTTTTCTGACATTTGGGAAACCCTGAGCATGGTCCCTGACCTCATCCAGCAGAGTGCCTGGTAGGCAAGAAAAACTTTAATCAAGTAATTATACAAATAACGATGTAATCCCTCTGTGATGAGCTCTGGCGAGGGAGAGCTAGTGCACCGTGACCTGGCTGTGCTGGCGGGTCCGAGGGTGCTGCGGTGCCTCATCCTCCACACTGGAAGCCGCGCTACTTAGTCTGTGACTCACACAGGTACTTGCTTCCACGTGTGAAGTTTCTGTATATTTGTTCATTAACATGTTTCAAGCTACCATTACCATATCAAGTCTCTGCTCTATTGAAGCAATACTGTGTGATTGATTGCGGACCTACTGAGAGTAGCGTTATGCGCACATGCATTACTATCATACCACTATGGCATCACTAGTCTGAAGATAATGGAGAATATAATGTACTGTGGCTTATGTGTGGCAGTTTAGAAGCTGTAATAGTTAGAAATGACAATTTGGAAATGTATACAATAAGTTATCTAAAGCTTTTGCACAACTAAGTTCGCCTATCAAACGAGATGCTGAAAGATGCTTTCTAAAAAGCATCACTAATCTGATTTATTATTTGAAGCAATAGCATATGGAAATGGTTGTTGAAAATTACAAAGGCTCTTTTATCTCTACTTTTCTTGGTAGAGTCGCTGATAAGGGCTGGATGAGGGAGGTTTTGCCAACATGTTGACTTACTGCAATATTGAAATCCTGTATCCGTCACCTGATTTTAATACAGGATTCAATTGAATCTTGAAGGATTTAGATGGAGAAAATAGTGATAGCACCAAGAATTTTTTAAAATAAATTTATGCAATATTTTATACCATCAAGGAAGTGATATATTTAAAAATAAGAAAATTTTTAAGAAGTCATTTCACATACACCTCTCTTGTATTTTTTAAATTCTAAATTCTATTCTCTTACCTAATTATTTTAAATGCTGGAGAGTATTCAATTTGGTTAATAAAACATTTTTTATCTATATTAACCATAATGTGGGATATTTGACTTATTTACAAATTTTCCACTCTTACATAAAGTACTATAGTAAAAATTCTTATATAGGTATTGTATACAACTAGATTCTCTAGGGCAAACAGAAAGGAAGAATCAGAAAAAAAATATATGCGGAAGAATGGGCATAAGAGGACACAACTGATATAATTTTTTATAACTACCGTATTTCCAGCGTATAAGACGACTGGACATATACGATGACCCCCAACTGTTGAGAAGATTTTCTTGGGATTAAAAGTCCGGACGGAGACAGTATGCGGCACAAAAAGGAGCCGACCAGCGACACTTGCGGTCTCCGTCCGGCTCCCTTAAAATGAATGGATTGTGGCCGTTTTTGAGCTCCCCCCACTGTATGCGGTGACCGCAGATTTTCCAGTCCTGCTCGGAAGTTTCAGCACCCGCCCTATAAGACGACACCTGGTGTATAAGATGATCCCCAACTTTTGAGAAGATTTTCCTGGGTTAAAAAGTTGTCTTATATGCCAGAAAATATGGTAAATTTTTTATAAATATAATTTTTATTAAAGAGAGGCACAAGGAATGATTTTATAAATAGAATTTTTATTAAAGAGAGACACAAGGAATAAAGTGCATAGGAATTATTTATTCTGGCTTCAGGATGGTAGTTCTGTTACTGGAGCGCCACCCTAGTTGGAGAGGACTTTCCCCTCCTCAGTTCTTGTCATGCTTACAAGTCCAGTGACAGAAAGCAGTGTTGAAGCAAAACAAGTTAATTTATTAAGAATACACTTGGCATACTAGTGAAGCACAAGCATAAAGCACAAGCAGACAACTCAACTTGTCTGAGTGGGGTTCAAGGGTTTTATACTTTCCCCCCTATAGGTTTCAAGGTTCCCTGAGAGATATCTTGGGCAGCAGACTAGATTTCAAGGTCCCCTCTTCACATTATTGTGGCTTTTACTGAAATTTATGAGAATGCCTAATGATTTTACCTTAGTAAGTCCTAAGATTGCTGATTTCTTTGTTTAGTGGGTGAGATAGACTCCCTTTCTCACCCTCCTTCCCCTCCCCTCTTTCTTCTGCTCTAGCAGCTAACATTTCTCATTGGGAAGGGAAGGAAGTTAAAAGGGTTAGAGGCCAGGCTTAGCAGTATCTTTACCTTTTCTTCTTTAAAACGAATTAAACAAAGAAAAAGTGGTAATGTCTGTTCAGCTGTAGTGATCATTATACAGGTGTATGTTCTATTGTTTCTCATATTTTTCTATACACTTGAAATATTTCATAGTTTACAAAATAATCTTAAACTCTGTGAACTGGTTCTTGATACTCCTTAAAACAAGAAAATCTTATATATGTCCTAAGTGCATTGGAGTCACAGAAAAAAGGATCTATTACATCACATATCTAATGGCCTATTTGAAAGAACTTAGCTATAAGGTTAAAAAAAAAAACAGCCATGAAGAAAATGGCCTAATAGTAAGATCCACATAGTTAAGAAACTAAACAGTGCTGTATTGAGTTGAAGAATGTCCTTCCAAATTTATGTCAACCTAAAACCTCAAAAGAGGATCTTTGTAGATATAATTAGTTAAATTCAGCCAAGATCGTACTGGATTAGAATGGATCCTAAATCCAATGACTGGTGTCCTTAAAAGAGGAGAGGACACACACACACACACACACACACACACACTCACACAGAACATGAAGATAAGAGGCAGAGATTGAAATAGTGCTAGCTATAGTCTAAGAAAGCTAGTTGGGATTGCTAGCAATCACCAGAAAGTAGGAAGTGATGAAAAGTCTTCTGTAGTGCCTATTAATTGATTCTGAATAGAGTCTTCAATTTTTAAAGATAATTGTTTGTAGATGGGCAGGTACTGTCATTTCATTTTTTGCATAGACTTAACACAGCCATGCTGTTCTTACCTTGTTACCATAAATTACGGGTTTCTAGCCCATTCTTAGGCTAGAAACACTACTAGCTCTTCCGATACAGAATTACAGAGTGGTGGCTTCCCTTGCTGGTATTTGCAATATAAGGTTCTGTTAATTTAAAAAAAAAACCCTCAACATAAATCTTCAGGCAATTCATTTTGAAATTGAATAAGAACCATTTAGGCAGCACACTCTGCTGATGCTCTTGCTAAGAGCTGCCATTTAATTCTTCTATTGTTCAAATAAAATACCTTGCAGCCACTCAGAAACTATGATGATGTTGCCACATCTCCCCCACTTCCCAAGCAGTTAATAAGCTCCTGGAAGGTCTAAATAGGAGAAGCATTTCTAATTGCTACTGAAGTACAGATTGCTTGACCATCTTTCCATCAGCAATTACACTTTCTACACCAGGTAGATATTCAGCTATCTAATAGAAAACAGAAAACTTTATTTCATATTCCTGATGGAGGCAACACCATCAATCTTTTAGCTGCATAAAAGGAAAATAAAAATTGAATATGACAAAAGAAAACAGCTCTATAAAATCTGAAAAGAACTTCTCTAAGGAAGTCTATGGCATAAACTTATTCTTACTGCTACTAAAATCTTCAAAGGGGTCACATTTGAAGGATTTGCTTTAAAAAAGGGGGCCTTGTTATTGCCCTTTGACAATAAAGTTTATTATTTTTATATTTATACTGGCATTTAAGAAACTTATTAGCTTTTTAACTTGGCAGGTAGATTTCTTTGATCATTTTTTCTACTTTTCTATATATTCATTAGATGACAATGAAATAGAATATCTTGGGATTCTTTTTCCAAATTACTTTCATCCTTCAGCGCTCAACTCCATTTTTGTCTCCTTTCTGAACCCTTTTGGGACTTACCACTGCTTTGTTTCTTCCAGCTCCTTTGAAACTCTGTGATGCGTAGCATCTGTACTTGTCACCTCTTATTTTCAAGCAAGTTTGGTGTGATAGCTGCAATCAGTCTTATAAGCTTATTGAGAACGGAAATTATGTCTTCTGTCTTCTTTTTGGAATATACTGTTTTATTCTTCATGGGTGAGTAAGAAAACAATTTTTTTCCTAAAAGTCATCTTTCCTCTAAACTCAGTAAACATTGTCTAAAAGGCAGTGTCTTTAAAATGTTTTCCCCCCAGGTCCTTTAATATGTCCTTGGAATCTGCATCTATCCCTAGAAGACATATGGCAAATTGGAATCTAAAGTAGAATTATATTTTACTTCTCTGTGTTTACTTCTTCTTCTCCTGGCACACTGGGTGGTAGAGACACTAGCTCTAGAGGCTGCCCACCTTGTAGAAAAACCAGGCCAGGCACCAGAGGGAAAGCTGGTGTCCAGAAAGGAGAGATAGTGAGCCTGATATATGGGGCAAAGCACAGGAGCAAGAGAATCAAGGGGAACTGTCTTGGTCAGGAAGGTTTCCTGCAATAGGCAGGGAGAAGATGGCAGGAAGCGAGAACATCAACTGTCAGCCACTGGTCAGGCTTCCACGTAGGCTGGAGACTAACATGACCCCAGAGTAGTGGTGGTGGCATAAATAAGCCTGGCTAGGATGCTAGGAGGAGATTAATGCCACAGCCCCATCCTGTGGCATGGACCGACCCTGAAACATTAAGGAAGCAGTGAGCCCTGGAGCCCACCTAAGCGGACAAACATGAAGGCTGGTTAAATTGACGGGGTAAATTTGTTGATTTGCTTTCTGCCCAGACTATAGCAGTAAGTGACCTTGGGAGAGCAAGGGTGGGAAGTGGGGCACATTATTTAGCTTCAGCATGATCGAGTAGACAAGGAGGGGGAAATAATACTAGAAAGGACAGTACCACCCCTGCTAACCGCTCTTCTCTCTTGTCCCCTCTCCCATAAACCACAGCGTTTCTTACTCATTGAGAGGACTGCCGGTGTCAATAGTATTATAAATCCTTGTTAACCTCCCCCACTGTCATTGAACACTGGGAGTGGGACCCAGAAAGCTGAATGTTTGACTAGAGTTGGAGAAGCACTGCACCCATTCTTGTCACCTAATAAAAATTTAGTTTCCCTTTACCTGTTTACTGGACTTTAGAAGCTCAGATGTATTATGATGAAGAGAACCATTTCCATGGGAATTTCATAGGATACTGAAGACCCTATTACAGCCATTTTCAACCTTTTTCATCTCATGGCACACATAAACTGATTACTAAAGTTCATCAGCACACCAAAAAATTGTTTGCAACTTGACACACACACCAAAAAAAGGTATAATTTCAATTCATTCACACCGATAGCTATTGTTGTATTGGCTGTTGCCATTTTTTTATCTGACAAACTAAGGGAAAAGAGATCAGTGCACCTGACTAAAAATTCTTGTGGCCTGCTGGGGTAGCTCAGTTGTTGAGCGTAGTCCTGTGCACTAAAGGTTACCAGTTCGAATCCAGGTCAGGGCACATACCTGGGTTGCATGTTCTATCCCCAGTCAGGGCATATATGTGAAAGATTCATTGTAGATTACAGTTATGAATCTGCCAATTAGACTTCTACTGGCACCAACTTGAAGCTTGTTGTTGCTCCGGCCCAGGATCAAATGAGAAGGGTTAAATGTTTAGAACCACTGCAATGACCCTTCTTTCACATGAATATTGGGCCTCGGAGAAATGGATTCATGAAAACATAAGGAAGTCTAAAGAGATCGATCTAGCTTTTCTTACAGGTGGGATTTAGAGCTCATTCTGCTCATTTGAAGGCTCGTGTGGTAGAAGAAGTGAGCAGCTCCTGTACTTTTAGTGTTCAGACATGGCAATGAGTGTGCACATTGTATAGTGGGTGTATGTTTCTCCAGGAGCTCTAAAAATACATAAAACAGTTCCCCACTTTTTTCTTTTTGGTAATTTATATGTTACTCTCCTCTCTTTGTCCCTGCCTCCTTTCACCTCTTCCATAAATAATATGTAGCTCCTCTCTGACATTCTAAAGGGGTCATGGGGACTTTAAACTAAATTGATATGCTGTAAAGGAGAAAATGAGAGGCCAGGGAATACACTGTGACTTGAGGACAGAAAGATATGTGGTTTAATTGCATATATAGAGGCAGCATTGACTGAGGTGAAACATGAGAAAGGTTCAAGAACAATCAGAGGAAGCTATTACACGTCTCCTGGGTAGAGGGAAAATTCGGTGGAAGAAATGTTCCTGCAGAGGAAACAGCTGGTTAAAATGTTAGGGTATCAATCATGGGGAGAAACACAGGAAGTGGGCTAGGTAAGAGTACAGGCTCCTCATCAGGGCTTGAATGAGAGCAAGGATTGATGGAGATTTAATGCACACACACATACACACACAGACATTCCCACAAGGACACCATCAACAGCATATCCATGCTCCCCTCGCAGTGACAAGGTTAACCTGGTGACTGGATGAATGGGGAGCCATGGGTTGTCTCTTTACAGGCCACTACAGAGGCAATTGAGGGAAAGAGCGGCCCAGGCTGTTATTTTCACAGTTCCCAGAAATTAGGCTCTGATGGATGTGCCCTGAGCACTCCGTTTAGCTTTGCCCAATCGTGGGCTGGGACGTTCTTGTTTGGGGCTTTGCCCTTTCTTATAAGATTAACATACAACTACCATATGATCTATAAGGTACACTCTTGGGCACTTATTTCACAGAATTGAAAATGTATGTTCACACAAATACCTTTACACAAACGTTCATAGCAGTTTCATTCATAATAGCCCCAAACTGGAAAGAACCCGGATGGCCTTCAATGTTTAACAAAACGGTGAGACATTCAAACCATGGAATTCTACCCAGCAATAAAGGAGCTCTCCTCCCACCATGTAAAGCATGCGAGAACTCTCTGCCCAATATGATATGATCCAGCTCGGCGCTGTGTCGGGTGATGATGTGAGGAGAGTGAAACTGTTCTTCTTACCTATGTCAATTTATCTCTTCTCTTTTCTGTGCTCCACTGGAGTGTTGTAATCTCTCATCTGGATCCCACAGTTCTCATAAAGCTGTTCTCTTCTGTGGGTGGTTAGTAAATTGGTGATTTGGGAGCAGGGGGATGAATCTTTTAAGTAAATTAGAAAAAAATGAAGAAAATTAGAGAATTATAAATAAGCTTCTTATATTTATTTAATTTGCCCCCTTTCTTCTGTTCCTTATTCCTTCCTTTAAATGCAGGGCTCCATATGATGTCATTTCTCTTCAACCGAAAGATATTCTTTTAGCATTTCTTGCATGGCAATCTGTGGGCTATCAATTATCCCAGCGTTTGTCTATCTGAGAATCTCTTTATTTCACCACAAACTTTGAAGGGTATTTTACTGGATAGGTGAAAAGCTGTGACTAGTCCTGGGTTGAATCATTTGTCTGTGGAGTGTGGGCAGCCCAGGTACCTCTTTGTTGCTTGTTCTGTGATCACAAGTTTAGAGTGATAGACAAAACCCTGGAGAGAGCTATTGGTAGTGAGGACTCAAGAACTAACTCTAAGCCACAATCTCTTAAAATTTATTTTTAGAAGACTTTGAGAAGTTGCATAGAGTCTATAGATATGACTTATTAACAAATGAGTTAAGTTCTTGTAACCTCTATTTACCATAGGAGAGAGAAAGGTTAGGCTCAGATTTTTCAGTACTTTTCATATTGTACCAAAAAAAAAATTGGACTTATTCTGTGAGACTGGAGAGCCATTATTTCCAGAGACCGATACATGATGTATCAAAAAGATTATTCCAGAAACAGAATTTAGGCTGGGTAGGAATTAGAGGACAGATAGGAATCAAGGAGATCAGTTCGTGTTTTTGCTTTTAGAATTAGCAAAAACTCTCTGCGAAGAAACCAAAACTTAAGCGAGGGCCATGATCACTGGAAAGTAAGAGAGGGAATGAGTTCAAAATAAATTTGGAGGATTCTCTGACAAGATTTAGGAACAAATCAGTTTTGAAGTATATGGGGATGTTTCTAACTTGAATGACCAGGTGATTATAATGCATTAATTGATTTATGAAATATAAGTAGAGATGTAGGGTGGAGGGGTGACAATAACCCCACATTTATGCTACTTAGCTGAAGTGTGTATTTACGTTTGAGGTTCTTGCTAAGGAGAAAGGTCAGAAAGAGAGATCAAATTAGATTTGAGAACTTTTTAGTGTATGATTGAAGCTATATGAAAAGAGAATGTCTCTCAAGTAGACAGCAGAATGTGAATAAGAAAGTGCTGAAGACAGAGTCCTAGATAACAATATTTAAGAGGCAAGATGATGAAAATGAGCAAGCAAAGAAGGTCGAGAAAGCCAGTCAGGCAGCCAAGTAGGTGAGATTGGTGTAGGGAGGCTACAGGAGGAGTTTCAAGAAATGTAGGTGGACAGCAGAGTCAAGAGAAAGCAGGCTTCCCGAGCTAGTGCCTTGCTCAATGACACAGCCGTGTAAGGGAAGCAATTCATTGTGTTCTGAGCTCAGGGCTGCGGTGTTTTTTAGAGGACATTTTTAAAAATCTAAAAAGAAATGATGCTCAAACAATATATTACGTATTTGGAAAAGGGACACTTGAAATAATGTTCAAATTAAACTCTGGAGCAGGTTTGACCTCTTACTAACCAGAATGGGGCGTCTTGATCACTTATATTTGATTTTTGACACAGAATACTGACCTAAAGCAATGAAAGAAAGCAACGTTGTTTATTACAGCTTGGTAACTACACAGAGAGAAAACTTCCTAGACCGCATGACTGGGGATGTGAGAAAGACATTGTTAACCTTCCCGGGTAGTTCCACTGCTTCACCTCGTCTGCAGGCTCAGTAAATGGCGACCGCCACATGTTCATTTCCACATTCTTCCTCTAAGGAAAGGTTGTAAATTGGAAGAGGGGAGAATGTGGAGGAGCATTTAAGCCAGGGTTGATGACAATTCTGACAATGCCTTGCTGCTATTTAGTTGTCTGATGGTGCAATGTCATGGTCTGCCAAATGAGGGAGAGCACTCTGGTCAAACCCAATCAGCTCCTACGATCCAGGCGGGATCTCAGGAGCACTCACATATTTTCTTTTCTCTTCCTTTCCGTTGAACCATTATCCAGACTACTCCTCCCCCTGGCCCTGCCAGGTAAGAGAATTCCCTGTAATTAATTATAATAAGAGCCTAAGCATTTAAAACATTCTAAAAGGTAGTAATTATCCTCAGTGCACTGAGGACTCGCTTACATTTCAAACAACTACTTGGCGGTGGATGGTATATCTGGGGCAGGATTCTATGGCATTTGATGAGCTTGAGATTGGAGAGTGAAATTTCTGACATATACATTAGTTACCAAGGTGACACAGAATGTGCTACGGCATTGAAAAGGCCTATGCTTCTTTTTTAAATAGCACAGTGCTATGGGGGTCACTCCAGGTGGGAAAAGACTGGATGAGGTGTTACACATTGAAGCAACATATGTGATGTAGAATGGTTCCATTCCATTAATTTCTTTAAGAGGCATTTATATTAGATAAATCCATCTTTTAAAAACTGCTTTTAAGGTGATATTTACTATTACAGGATACAACCGCATTTTCTGTTTTAACTAGAAACACTGTTTGGCCCTGGCTGAGTCGCACAGTTGGTTAGAGTGCATTGTGCCAATAGGCCAATGTTGCAGCTTTGATCTCTCCTGAGGCACATACAAGAATCAACCCATAAAAGCATAAATAAGTGGAACACAAATCCACATTTCTCTCTCTCTCTCTCTCTCTCTCTCTCTCTCTCTCTCTCTCTCTCTCGTTCCCTCTTTCCTTCTCTCTTTAAAAAATCAATTAAAAAATTTAAAAACCTGTTATAAATACAAAGCATCAACGTAAAATTTCCACATGGCTCAGTGACTATATTATCATTTGATTATTTTGCTACCAGCCTCATTAAAGTTAACTTTCCCCCCAAAAGATTGAATATCTGCATTTTCAAATGTGATGACCAATAAATACATTTATAATTCACTAATTTACAAAAAGCTAGACAGATGTGATTTATTTTCAAGCTATTAATGTGTATACCATCTCCATACTTATTATTACCATAGGTCTTATAAACCCATCACATTCTCTTGATATGTGTAGCACATAACTTTCTGTAAAATTTGCATGTAATTTATATACAATTCTTGATCACCACCCACAGACTACCTAAGAGATAGAGTTGGGGGGAGGGATAAACAGGAGAATGACAAAACAACAAGCAAACAAGAAAACAAATAATAACAGTAAATTTCTTAAAGGTTCTTAGTAATATTAATAAATGTAAGAATTTCACTTCTATAGCTTACGAAAGTTCTAGGAAGACAATTGGGTCACTGAAGGATATATATATTGGTCCATTTCATTCTTAACAATGATTCATGATAATATTCATTTATTTCTATGACTAAGTATTGCATCTTTAAATTGGAACTTTATAAAACTCAATGCATTTTCACTGGAATAGAATACAGTGATGTCATATGTGGCAACAACCCAGCCATGTGTAAGGCCAACCTCTCCAGTGTCCAAAGACATCATCTCTAAGTCATCCCAAACCTCATAGTGTGCTGTTCTCTTTCATTTATATACAGAGGGCATCTACTGTTCAGAATACATCCTCTCTTATGTGCTTTGAAGTTATTCCTTCATTATTCTGTAATTCTATTCTACCCGTCAAGTATAAACTTAAATGCAGCAAAGGGAATACAGTCAATAATGTTATAATAACTATGTGTGGTGTCAGTTGGGTACTAGACTTATTGGGGCAAGGGTTCTCCTTTTAAGGTAAAAAAATGTCTAATCCCTATGCTGCACTTCTGCAACTAATATAACATTCAATGTCAACTGTAACTGAAAAATTTAAAAAAAATAAAATTAATAAGAGTCATTGCCAAATGAAACAAGAACAGATAAACTTGAATGACACCTTCCCAGAAAATAAGCCTGTGTAGATTCCCTCGTTATTATTTTCTAGCACCTGCCTCCAATCTGCTATAATGTGTGTGTTTATGATAATACTTGGTAATCATTGTACATAATTGCCTACTACCCAGCACACACTCAGCAGACATCAAATCCTTTGAGAGTAGATTCTTTTTTGCTGATCTCTGTATTGCCAGTGCTATTTATTTATTTATTTATTTATTATTTTTTAAAATATATATTTTATTCATTTTTTACAGAGAGGAAGGGAGAGAGATAGAGAGTTAGAAACATCGATGAGAGAGAACCATCGATCAGCTGCCTCCTGCACACCTCCTGTTGGGGATGTGCCTGCAACCATGGTACATGCCCTTGACCGGAATCAAACCGGGACCCTTCAGTCCGTAGGCCGACCCTCTATCCACTGAGCCAAACCGGCGAGGGCGCCGGGGCTTATTTAAGTGTGGCACATTAAGCCAATAATGTTTGTTATAAATGAATTACTGTGTGTGAGTTGATGACTTAAGAATGCTGTTTATTGGGAATTGTGTTCTTTTTGAAATTACGGAGAAAGCCTGAGGGGAAAGTTCTTAGAGTATAGTCCTATCTTAACATTGAAGAATCAAACAGATGAAAGATACAAAAATAGCTGGAAAGACTGCTACCAGCAGATGTAAGAACAGCAGGTTGCTATACACGAGATGAGATCTTTGCAGTACTCAGGTTTTTAGAGGAGCATGTAAGTTAACACTGATCAGAGAGGCAGTATGGCCAGTGAGGCTGAGAACACTGGCCTTTTACTCAATGCGATGCTTGCCTTAAACTGTGGCTTTGCCGCAAACAAGCAAAGCTACGTTTTAACCTCTCCAAGTCTCATTTGCTTTTTTAATACCAACCTTCTAAATTTGGGGGGCTTAGTCCATTTGACTGCAATAACAAAATGCCATAGGTGATAAGGAATATCAAGTAGGAAGAATAATATGAAGTACTTAGTTTTTAAAGTGTTGCAAGGTGGTATCAAGTTTTAATTGTATTCGTTTCACAAAGGAGAGCGAAAGGCAGTCAATAATATGGATAGAGCTTGCTGAATAGGCCCAACATTATGGTCTGAGACAAACTACAAATTGAAGTTTTAGCATTACCCCTTTATGAATAGCAACTTGAGCGGATCATTAGACTGGACTTGGGATGATGAACACACAATATAATATACAGTTGGTGTACTATAGAATTGTACACCTGAAACCTATATATTTTCTTAACCAGTGTCACCCCAATAAATTCATTTAAGGAATATAGGTAGAACCTGTGTAATTTGGGGGTATGCTATTTACATACCTGAAATCCTTGCCTAAAATGTCATTTTGATTTAATTTAAAATTAAATTTTGAAGGTTACTGCAAAATGCATAGTTTAGATAAGCTATATACATGGGGAAAAACTAGATTTTCCTCTTCATATAGCAAACACTTGGTTTTGTGACTACTAAACATCTGTACTCCTTCCTGTCTTGTGCTGCAGCATCTCTATTATCATTTTCCTTTTGAGGAATTAATCTTTATAAACAGGAAAAAAAAGTGATAGGGAGTGGCGGTAGTGCTGAGATAGCTTGCCTTCTTCCTAGGCATGAACGTGTGGCCTAATGCAAACCAGTTGGACCCTGTCTCCTGTGATTTTGAAACATGCGTACAACAGTGCCAATATGGGAAAACACAACCGAAGCCAATTCATCTGATTGCCCAGGTTCGGTAATCCAGTGGCTCAGTTATGTCATTAAGGACCCAGAATCTCTCTGTTATATCTCTGTATGCAGAGGGTGTGACTCATCTTCTGTAGCCTCCCATGCTCCCAAGGTGGCTGCTTACTTTCAGGTTCCATAAGATAAGATGATTCCATAAAGTGGCAATTTGATCAGGGTTCAACCGGTCAGCCCATTTCTGCCAGCAGTGGTGCCAGCAAACTAAATACACACCATGCGGCTAAATAAATAAATACATACCAACTGTAATGATTTTGCTCTAAGTGTTCCAACATTCTGAGTCGTTTTTTCACAGATCTGTGGAAATGTCCTAAATAGAATAGTCAACTACTTTGCAATTATGCCTTTTGAAGTTGTACTTAGTACAAGAAAATATTTTCATTGACTTTTTTGGTTGCAATTTTGGAAGGAAGAGAAAAACATCTTTTCTCCACTACTCAGAAATGCTTTACCCTATCTTATTTTACGTTTCTCTTGATAGAAAATGCCCTCCAGCTATAGCATCTGTAGCTGAAATTATCTGTTTGATGCTACACTGGGATTTTGCTTTTTTACTCCCCTGTGCCCATTTACATCTAAGATACTAGGATTTTCATGACATGTTTGTTGAGTTAAACATTGAAAATAAATTAAATTATGAAAGGCAATTACTCTTAGATGAACACAAGAGACTAGTTACTATATACAATAGTCATGTGGACATGATTCCATGCAAATAAGAAGAAATGTATATTTGAGATTTAGAAAAAGGAGGGACAATGCACTATGAGCTGCATATTTAAAATACCACTGTCTTGGGATTTATGAGATTTGGTTCTGAGAGTTTGGAGAATCACTCAGGCACATATTCTGGACAGTGAACAATTGATATTTGTTTTTATAGTTTTTCTTTATAATAAAATTCATTCAGTCAATACCATCCCTGATAAAAGAATAGAAGTAGAAATTTTTTTCTACTCTTGGTACACAATCTAGTAAGAAGTATATTCAATTTATAGACATGTAGGATTATAAGGAATTAAATTTATTTTTCAGTCTAACTTGTCCATTTTATAAATGAAAAGATTGAACTATGGAGAAATTCAACTAATTCATACTATTTTAATAGCATCTATTAATCACGTAGTCTGTTATCTTCAATCATTTCTGTACCTTATCTTATTTAATGATCTCAATAATTCTATTAAATACATGTCCCAATTTATGGATCAGATTACTGAAATTCAACAAGGTTAAGTAACTTGTTCAAGGTCACAGAGCAGTGCTTTTAATCAGCAATGAGGCTCAGCAATGAGGTTCTCACTAATGCTCACACTGCAGCACTGGCAGCCAGTGCCTGGACCTTTGAAACTAACTAAAATAAATGGGGGATTTGGAGCTCAGGAATTTGGCAGAGAGGTTTAGGTGGCCCTAATGTGTAGATTGTAATGTATGATTATATGAATGTATGCTTTTAATAAGATTATCATGCCCTATTAATTTAACAGCTTTAATAATATGCTGTTTACAAATGTAAACATAAATGAAATGACAGAAAATCATGAAACTGTATCTAATGAAATAATCTATTTTAAGCTATATCACTAAATTGCATTCTACTCAGAATGAAAAACAACAAACATTCCTAATGTAGCATAACCTGGTTGGGGTGGGGATGAGGACAGGGGATATCATAATTAATAACTCTTTTATATGTCTATCTAAATCATGTTGAGAGTACTGAGTATCGAGTCATGGACAGAATATCTTTATGAGATCAAGAGAGATTATCAAGAGAGGCTCTCAAAAAAAGAGCCAGAACTGTATGGGAAGGAGTGCCATTCGCTGTCATCGTACTCACTGATTCTGGTTAATGCATAAAATGTCTGTAATTAGTCCAGCAGTAGGCCTTTGTACTTTTTCACCTTCAAAGCTAGAACTATCTATCACTTTAACATAAATAAGCCTGTTTGATTGGTAGGTTGAAATTGCAGCTAGAAATATGGAAACAGTTCTGAAAGACTACTAATACTGTATGATTTCACTTACATGAGGAATCTATTCAACAAAACAATGAACAAACAAAACAGAATGGGAACTCAAACTGATATTTGCCAGAGGAGAATGGGGGGGTGGGGTTGATAAGAAGGGGAATTAAGAAGTCCAAACTTCTAGCTATAAAATTAGCTATGGGGACGTAACATACAGCGTAGGGAATAGAGTCAATAGTATCGTAATAACCATGTACAGTGATATATGACCACTTTATAAGATATTTAAATGTTGAATCACTATGGTGTGCCCCTGAAACTCATATAATAGTGTATGTCAACTATAATTAAAAATAAATTTTAAAATGATTCCATTTCAATGAAGCAGAGTTAAAATATGGTGAGTAGCATAGAGTAGGTTAGACTAATTAGCTCCTCCTGTTTCTAGAGGCAAAAGCCTCATTTTCTACATTGTCTTAGGTAATTAGTTTCTTGGCCAGAAATGTTTTATAGCTGTTCAATAGTCTCTCATTTCCTGCCTCTTTTCCAGGATCGAATTTTCCAGTATCTTAATAAGGACAGTGCAATGACTATACTCTGCTTATTGTACATGAGCTTTAGACAATAATGTCATTTCCAAACACAAGTTTCACAGTTAAGAAGGCAATGAAGTTCAAAGTCTTTTTTTTAAAGATATTGTTCTAATCATAACACTGCCATCTGAGTTAGTAATCCAAGTAGTTTTTTTCTTCTAACTTAGGGCTCAAAGACATTAGTTTATTCCTATTTCTTCTTGACCTTAATTCAAAACATAAAATGCTGTTTGACTAATATTACAGAAAACTATGTATGTGAATATATGCATGTGTGTGTGCACATCTATATAAAGTACTAAGTATGGTATAGCATAATATACATGATACAGATAGAGTAAACTATATTTATATTTAGACATATCATCATCCTAACTAATAAAAGCATAATATTAAAATTAATTGTTTCTTTGGGATGCCTAAGCCACGCCCACCAGCCAATCAGAGTGACTGTATGCAAATTAACCCAGCCAACATGAAGGCCGCCACTCACGGACCTGAGTAAATGGCAGTTTCCATTGCAGCAGGACTGAAACTGAAACTGTGGCAGGCTCCGCTTATCCTGGCTCAAGGCAATACATACTTGCAACAAAATATCAATCATAGAATCCTCAGGAGCTAAAGGAAACAGCAGGCCTGGCCTGACTACTAAGAGTAACATTGTCTCATTATAGAAGCCTCGAGCTGAAGCAGAGAGGAGGTTTCGTTACTAGGCCTCAGCTTAACGGAACAGTGCATCAATTATAGAAGATAAACAAACCCCAGAAACCTGCTTCCAGCCAGCCTTGCTGGTACATTGGGTCAATGGGAGCTGTGGGCAGCCTGAAAGCACCTCTGAGCACGTCACCCACGCTGGCCACAACCAATGGGGTGAGGGATGTTACTGGGGGGCTTGGCCAGCCTGCAAACAGCCATCAGCCCCTCACCCAGGCTGGCCAGGTACCCCAGTAGGGACCCAAAACCTGAAGGGACTGTGGGCAGCCTGCAAACAGCCATCAGCCCCTCACCCAGGCTGGTCAGGCACGCCAGCAGGTGCACATCCCCAGAGGGGTCCCAGACTGTGAGAAGGCACAGGCTGGGCTGAAGGACCTCCCGAGTGCACAAATTTTTGTGCACCAGGCCCCTAGTATATAATAAAAGGCTAATATGCAAATCAAGCAAACAACAGAACAGCTCAATGCAGGAGCTGCCTCCTGGTGGCTAGTGAGCTCCCACAGGGGAAGCACACTCAGCCAGAAGCTGGGCTCACAGCTGGCAAGTGCAGTGGCACTGGCAGGAGAGCCTCCACAAAAGCGCTAAGGACCCCTCGGGGGATGCCTGCCTGTTGGTTTAGGCCCATTCCCCACTGACAGACATTCCCCAAGAGGTCCTGGACTGTGAGAAGGTGCAAGCCAGGCTGAAGGATGAATGTCGTGCACTGGGCCTCTAGTATATATATACTCTTATAATAGTTTGTGTGATGATTGTTGAACAACCACTTTACATATTACTATGTCAGTCATAAGATAATATATCTGTATCTATTATTTTATACACACACACACACACACTAGGCTCTAGGTATAGGTACATACCAATGTATATGATTTAAAGCTGTTAATATGTAATTTGAGGAAGAACTAGTCACAATTTTCAAAGTCTGAACCAATACACATAGGAATTCTCTTTTCATTGTAGACTGACATATTAGTAATAGTGAAAACACATGTTTATTTTCTGTTTGAGAATTAAAGAGAATGGAGTTAATCTTTTCCAAATTATGCTTGGTGGAATCATGGTACTTGGGCAGTTACCATGAAATTACTCTGAATTTCTTCTCAATCACCTCACAGAGATCGCTGATGTCTGTCTCTGGCCCTTCAGGCAACCTGAATGGAACAGACTCTCACTATGGGACAAATCCTCTCTGCTAATCCTACAGTCACTTCCTACCCCCAAGACCCTGCGCATGTCCAGTGGAAAGTCCTGTCTTCAGGAATTGTCTTCCTGTCCTTAAGAGGCATCCAGCCCAGAAAAAGGTCATTCCCATGAAGATACTGTGGGAGAGGAATTTGCATTTGAGTTAAGTCTACCTGTCTTCCACAGTGGACTCAAGACTTTACACTGACATCCTTGGACTTCTGTTCTGCCCAGGTTTTCAGTCAGCTTTAGCTTATTATATATATTAAAAAAAGGTTTAATATTAACCTTGGTTACTCTTGGCACAAACTGCCTGAAGTGGTTCTGTGATGAACACGATAAACGGCTAAAGCCTTCTACTTGGCACAGTCCATTTAAATTCTCTATTGCTGCTGGGTTACTTTTACTTCATTTTTAGAATGGCGCCAGACACTCAATGTGCTATTTAATAAATACATATTGATGATGATTGTACCTGCCGTTATTATTAAGGGGTGTTAGATAGTTACTAAGCTTTGGGATTCACCTGAATGAGAGTAACATTTAATCAAGGTCAACTGTAGAATCATACATGGAGTACATGCCATAATGTAAGATCCTTGGGTTTTTTTTTTAAATGAACTATAATTATTTTTCTTGAGCATTACAGTATTCTTTTAAAATATTTCATGTTTGCAGCCTCTGGTGTCTGACTTCATATTACTCAACTCTATTTTAAATGGAGTATTTCTATCATTTTATTCTTTTTCTCCATAGATTCCCCATTGAAATATAAACTTTTCCACTTGGTCTCAATTGCTCTGTCCTTGCCCCATTCTGAACTCTCCAACACACACACACACACACACACACACACACACACACACACGCTATCAAAGTTCTTTGACTTCATTATATTTCTTCTCCTAAATATGTCGGTAGTTGTTATAGTCATCCTGTCTTTTATCATGTATGAAATCTGTCAGTTACTGCTACATAACAAATAACCTCAAAACTTCGAGAATCCGATGGTAAGCATTTGTTTTCCCCTCCTGAGGCAGTGGGTTGCCAGGAATGAACTTCAGGGCACAATCAATAGCACTGGTCATTTTCACCATCTCTCTTCCCTGTCCGGGGACCATCAGGCTCTCTGGCATATTTTCTCATAAAACAAAAAAAGGACTAGGAAGCACACTGTGCAAGCTCGCTTTCAATCTTCTGCTTGTATCATAACTGCAAACGACACATTGTCCAAACTAAGTCACGTGGCCACGGGAAGGTGAAGAAATACATGGGCAGATTGCCAAGGCACAAGGCAAAGTGGGAAGAACGTGGCCCAATGATTCAGTCCACCACAAGGGATGAGCCAGTGGGTGTCCTTTCATGTACCCAGCCTGCACCGGGTGCTACTATCTCCTGATACTTAGAACTGCTGTCATAAACAAACATGGAAAACGTTACACTAAGAGAAATAAGCCAATCTGAGAAAGACAAATATCTCATGATCTCACTTATATGTGGGATATAATGAACAAAATGAATTGACCAACAAAATATGATTGAAGCATGAAGGCATTTTTCAGTAGTACTATGGGCTTAGATCCTAAACTGTAAGAGTTATGCCAGAGTTGTTTCTAAAAAAATCTTTACTTTGCAGTGAACAGCCTGTATGTGCAGTCATAATTTTTGTATTTGAGCTACTGCTTCAATTCCAAATGTGGCTCTCACCTGTGGAATCTATTTGTGTAGCCTTATCCTGACTTTTTTTTCTCATCAAAAAACATTTATTTATCATCATTTTTAGTTTTACTTTCTCTGAACACTTAGTATATTATCAGCAATTATAGAAATAAGTAAATTTTTTTAAAACTGTGGCAGCATGGTGTATAAAATATCATTATGAAAATGACTTTATCACACCATTAGTTCCCATTGACACCATAAAAGCCATTAGGGAAAAATACAAAATGTTAAATTAAATTGATTTAGATAACATTTCTCCTTTCCAGTTAATGGGGGGCAGGGGGGAATAATCTTTTCTTGTCAAAGTATTGGTACACATGGATAAGAGCATTACTGTTTATCCCTGTATAAATAGCATGCATTATGATAAATAGAAGCCTCATACCATCCTAAGAGAAAAAAACTAAGCAATTTGTTGCAACCAATTGTAATGCAGATTTGTTTTGTATGTCTCCAAAATTCCATTCTCTCACATCAGCTCAGATAGCATCAAACTTACCAGAATGAGGAAATGAGAATATTTACATGTAAAGTGAATTATCTTTAGTGCACTTGTGTCTGTACATCCACTTGAATTTCTCTTTTCTGTTTTTAGATACCACTTTTTCTCTCTTAGAACATAGCTGAGAGTACACATAGCTTTCTAGAGATCTCTCAAATAATTTATTTGTATTTTGAGGAGCATTAGAGCCAGGTCTATTCAATTAGGTTAATAACTTATATCCCATCTTGTATATCCACCTGCAATAGCAGATAACATTATTTGGAAAGTATACCATTAAAATATGGTCTCTTGGAGGAGAAATGTCTGAGTACCTTACATGACTAGGCTCCAAATAAGAATTTAATAAAAATTTAATTAATGAAAATGGTCAGTATTGATTGACTTACATTTTAATCCATTGTGAACAACAATTTAGGTTGTTTTTTAATTGTGCTTAAATATTTTTATTGAGTAAATTAAGGTAAAATAGAGTTGGAAGATCTGGCAGCATTAATGAATATCAGTTGTGTTTCTTTTACTCTAACATAGTAATCAATTGAATTTTTTTCCACTCTCTGCTAATGAGTTATTGACAATGCTGCAGTCCCTGTTCTCTGAAATATACCATCGTGTGTGTGAAATATTGAGCTGAGCCCTGTGTCCCTGGGCACAGAAATGGTTAAGAAATTTCTCCATCACTTTATGTTCCTGAAAACAACTAACTACAAAGGACCACCTTACCCCCTTAACAGATCAGAGAAAGGACCCACCAGCACCCCACCTGATGACTCCCATAAGACTCATTGCTCACCCTTCTTCATGATTGCATTAGCTAGTTGCCTCCATAAGACCCAAGTTTTCTTCTTTTTCTTTGAGGCATTCTGCATTAATGAATAGTTTTCCTACTGTGTCAGCCTAAATAAAATCATCTCCTTCATTGTGCAGTGCATTCCATCTTTCATGTGGAGATGCTTTGGAATAGAAATACATAATTAGCATAAAATAAGTAAGATAAGTAAATAAAAACAGTAAATACTTTATTAGCAGATAGAATTCTATTTTAAAACGCACACACACAATGCAGATATCTAATGACATAGCTTAGAGAGATAATTGAAATTTAACAAGTTACCAAGTGAAAATAGTCTCAATAATAGATTATTCTAATTTTTCAGGTGGGTACCCAAAAGAAGTGTTGCTGGGTTGTAGAGTAACTCTATTCTTAAATTTTTGAGAGCCTTCCTACTTCTTTCCATAGTGGCTGTACCACTTTGCGTTCCCAGCAGCAGCGAATGAGGGTTCCTTTTCTTTCACAACCTCTCCCAATACTTATTACTTAGCTTGTTGAGAATAGCTATTGTAATGCATTGAAGGTGGTACTTCATTGTAGTTTTTGAGTTGCATTTCCCAAGGAGTTAGTGAAGTTGAACATCTTTTCATATATCCATTGGCCAATGGTCTAACTCATTACACATCTTCCCCCCTCAGTTCTCACAATCTAACAGGTGCTAGCATGTCTCATTTCAGATCTAAACATATAGATTAGAAGGCATTGTGCTGGTAGAGGTGCTTCTTAGAGCTCTGAGATTGTGCTATATACACACCCCATTATGTTAAAGAGATCACTAGGGTTGTGCTTTTGTTAAAGTTCTATCAGAAAAGAGATTTTAATTTTGGACTTCAATAAGAGCATAAGTAGATGATTGCCCTAGTTAGTTATCTTAATCTGAGGTCTCAATGTGGCACACATAAATATCCTATATAATAAAAGCCTAATATGCAAATCAACTGAAAGGCAGAACGACCAATTGCTATGATGTGCACTGATCACCAGGGGGCAGACATTCAATGCAGGAGCTGCCCCCAGCCTGCAGGCCCCAGGATAGCCAAGGCAGATGCCAGTCCCCCTCCCCCCCCCGCCATTGCCCTACCGATTGCCTCACAGATTGGCCCCAATTGCCAGCCAGGCCTAAGGACCCTACCCATGCACAAATTTCATGCACCGGGACTCTAATAAATAAATGATAAAATAAAACAAAAACTTTAAATCTGCATTGACCATGAAATCAATGTTCCTCATATAGGTCTTATTAAAATTAGGTCACCTGGAAAGAAAATAAAATTTATTAATTTTATAATAAATATAAAAAGAGTGAACATCACTACACATGCCAAAATTCAAAAGGATAATAAAGAAATACTAAGAACTGTATTTTATTTAATTAAATTCAACAACTTAAATAAAAGAATATTAGAAAGATATACATTTTAATGCTTATTGATGAGGAAATTTTAAGTAAATAAAATTATAGACAGTATTTCTCAAGAACATAGATGCAAAATTCTATAACAAAATATTAGCAGATTATATCTACTTATTATTACATATAATAAGAATTTCTGACTTTTTCTACAAATGGTCCTGAAACAAGTAAATATTCATATATAAAATAATGATGTTGAACCCTTATCTCACCACACACAAAAAACTTAAAATAGATTAAATACCTAAATGTAACAGATAAAACTATCAAACTCTTACAAGAAAGCATAGGATTAAATATTTATGATCTCAGTTTTGGCAATACAGACTTAGATATGCCACCAATCAAAATTTATAACTTTTGTGCTTCAAAGGACACAGACAAGAAAATGAAAAGCCAGCCAATAACATAGGAGAAAAGACCTGCAAATCACATATCTGGTGAAGGATTTGTATCTTGAATATTTAAAGAACTCTTACAAATAAAAATGCAAATCACAATTACAATGAGATAAAGGATTTCAAATAGTAGAATGGCTATAATAAATTAAAATATGGTAATTGCAAATTTTCCTGAGGATGTGAAGAAAATAGAACAGTAATACCCAGTTGGTCAGAATGTAAAATATTACAGCAGCCTTGAAAAAGCAGTCTGGTAGTTTTCAAATTGCAAACATAGAATGAAATATGGTCCAACAATTCCACCCCTAGGAATATATTTAAGAGCAATGAAAACATATGCCCACACAAAAATTTATGTGTGAGTATTTATAGCAGTATTGTTCCTGATACCCAAAAGGTGAAACAATCCAGATGTCCATCAGCTGATTAATGGGTAAACAACAAGTGTATTGTTACCAGTGGGGAGTGGCCCACATCCCCAACTGTTGT
>PVJC01015061.1:0-35553 GCA_004026665.1 Murina feae
ACACACACACACACACACACACACACACAGAAGGCACCTGGCAGACTGGGGCCATCATAGGACATCCACTGAGGGGTCCCAGACTGTGAGAGGGCACAGGTCGGGCTGAGGGACTCCCTCCACGCCGAGTGCACAAATTTTTGTGCACCGGGCCCCTAGTAGCTCTTATAAATTGTAAATAATTTAAAATTATAATAAATGTTACTTTAAATAAATACTTTTATGTTACAAATTTTAAATGTCTTATTACTCTAAAAGTGATGAGAATAATTAGAAAGTATTGGTGTTAATCATACATTTGATTCAGAAACTCAATTTTTTTTCTTTGAACATTAAACACATCTACAAGTTTAGTTTCTAATATTCTGGAGGAAAAAAACCCTTTATATTATATATATTTATATTATGCTAGAGGCCCCATGCACGAAATTCGTGCACTGGAGCGTGGGGTGAGGGAGGGTCCCTCAGCCCGGCCTGTGCTCTCTTGCAGTCCAGGATCCTTTCACAGTCCAGGACCCCTCGCTCCTTACCACCCACCTGCTCGCTGCTCCATACCTCTTGGCTCACTGCTCCTTAGCACTGCCATAGAGGCGGGAGAGGCTCCTGCCACTACTGCTGTACTAGTCGGCTCCTGGCTGATCGGCACTCCCCCTATGGGAGCACACTGACCACTAAGGGACAGCTCCTGTGTTGAGCGTATGCCCCGTGGTGGTCAATATGAACCATAGCGACCAGTTGTTCCACTGGTGCTTTCTCAGTTTGTTTGATTTGCATATTAGGCTTTTATTTTATAGGATTATATTATATTATATTATATTATATTATATTATATTATATTATAGGCCCAGTGCACAAAATTCGTGCATTCGGGTCCCTCAGGCCGGCCTGTGCCCTCTCACAGTCCAGGACCCCTTGCTCCTTACTGCCTGCCTGTTTTCGATGCTCCTTAGCACTGCTGTAGAGGCAGAGGCAGGAGAGGCTCCCACCACCACTGCTGCACTCACCAGCCATGAGCCTGGCTTCTGGCTGAGCAGTGTTCTCTCCCTGTGGGAGCACACTGATCACCAGGGTGCAGCTTCTGCGTTAAGCGTCTGCCTCCTGGTAGTCAGAGTGCGTCGCAGCACTGGTCATTCTGCTGTTCGGTCAATTTGCATATTAGGCTTTTATCATATAGGATTATATAAACCCATTTATATTACATATTATATGTGTGTGTGTGTGTTCCTTGTGGAAAGAAACTCAACATAAAGTCTACTCTCAACAGATTTTTATTGTATAATATAGTATTATTATCTACAAGAGGCCTGGCACATGATATTTGTGCGTGGGTATGGTCCCTAGGCCTGGCCTGTGATCAGGGCCACCTTCCCTAGCTGCTCACAGTCAGCCCCACCCCCTACTGCCACCCACCCCCGGTTCCCCATTTGCTATCGGGCGATTGAAGCCTGTCGCCTGGGGAAAGGGACCAAGAGTCCAGCCTTTCCCACACACTCGCCGCCACTGTCCCCCATAGCGGGTCGCCTTCTGTGTGTGGGGCGACTGGCAAGGTAGGTGCCTTGGCTTGGCGCCACCTGTGTCCCCCACCATCCACCCCAGTTCCCCGTTTGCCATCAGATAATGGGAGCCTGGCAGCTGGGGAAAGGGACCAGGAGGAGGTCAGTGTGCCTCATAGTGACTGGTTGAGCGGTCATTCTGGTTGTTCTGCCATGAGAATCAATTTGCCTATTATTATATAGGATAGGCAGTTAGATCTCAAGAACTTTTATTATATAGGATAGGCATATAGATCTCAAGAACTTATTTGTCCTGCATAACTAAAATTTTATTCATGTTAATTAGTAATGCCTTATTTCCTCCCTCCTTCCCTCAACCCCTGGCAACACTATTCTATTTGTTGTTTTTTTACTGGTTGTGCCCTTCACATTTTCAACAGTTAAATGTTATGTCCATTTACATGTCTGAAGTCTGTTTTCCTAGCTAACAGACTAATCATCTTCTTCAAATCATTTATATTTGATACATTACTTTTTCTCCTTTCCTTAAAAAAGAGCATCTGTGTTTGAACCAGTTAGTCACTTGCAAAAGCCAGTGTACAAAATCTCAAATAGTGAAATGACAGACATAAAAAGCAATGAACCCTTAGTAACTTCATTTAAGTGTTTAGGAGAAAGAACCTTGCAGGCCTGTGCGAATTTCTTATTCCCTTTAGGGAGATTTTCAACCAAATAATCATTAAATGCTCTGTTAAACTGCTCCAATTCACAACATATGTTCCTTGTTTGTTGGAGCTTCATATCCCAAGATATGTGTTAAGCTGCAGCCTACCCACATTGTCACCGTGTGGCCAAGTTGTTAAATAAATTGGTCCCTATCCATTAAGACACCTTGGGGAATGTAAGCCTTAAAGCTTTACTCAGTCATGTGCAGAACAGAGATCATAAAAAGGCTCCAAAGTTTTAATATGTAGCTTTGAAAAGAATCTTCTGCGGTGGGTTAGCATTTGCCATAAGTGACTTAACCTTTTTCTGTTTCACACTTTCATGCTAAAACAAATAAACAAAAGCATGCTCATCCAAAGAATTCTGTTGGCATTACTTTTATTCTTTATCAAATGTAGTTCTAGCCTGGCCAGCATGGCTCAGTGGTTGAGCACCGACATACCTATGAACCAGTTAGAGCATATTCCCAGTTTTCAGGATCCATCCCCAGTAGGGGGCATGCAAGAGGCAGCCAGTCAATGATTCTCTCTCATCATTGATGTTTCTCTCTCTCTCTCTCTCTCTCTCTCTCCCTCTCTCTCTCTCTCTCTTTCTCTCTTTCTCTTCCTTCCTCTCTGAAATCAATAAAAATATATATATTTTAAAATGTAGTTCTACATTTTCTACATTCCATTTAAGGAAATAAACATGTTAACACTATGATTCTCTTTTATTATTTCAATCAGATATATTTATATAGATAACAGTAAAATCATTATTTGGCAGAACATAAAAAATAAAAAAACTAGGGACATAATGTATGAAAGAAAGTATAATACTAATTCTTTGCTATAGAAATAAATTATCTTCTTTTATACATTAAATGTAAAATATGTTTCTCTTATTATATTTGACTAGAGGTCCAGTGCATGAAATTCATGCACTTGAGGGGGAGGGGGTCCTCTCAGCCCGGCCTGCACCTTCTCACAGTCTGGGAGTCTTCAGTCAGATATCCTTAGCACTGGTGCGGAGGTGAGAGAAGTTCCCACCACCTCCGCTGCTCTCCTCAGCTGTTAGCCAGGCTTCTGGCTGAGCACTGCTTCCCCTGTGGGAGTGCACTGACCACCAGGGGGAAGCTCCTGCACTGAGCATCTGCCCCCTGGTGGTCAGTGCATATCATAACAATGGGTTATTCTGCCATTTGGTCAATTTGCATATTAGCCCTTTATTATATAGGATATTTTCTTTTTTTGTTCTTTCTTTTTTTAGTTTGTCTACTCACATAAAATCAGCTACAATTTAGTGTTTCCTAAAATTAAAGACAAATGTGGTAACTCTTCTTCATACTCATCTAGTGCAATGTATGATAAGAGTCATATAATATCAGTAATTCCTTCTATCCCATAAAGATGTCAATTGTAGTTACCATTGTCTCCTGGGTACAAGACTGATTTTGGGAGTGTGAATTCTCTGGAGTATAAAATATTTGTTTGTTTAGGCCTATAGAGACCATGCAGGCTTCCTAGGTAGAAAATAAGTCATTGGTTATATAGTACTAATATCAGTGTTAGTACTGGAAAAAAAGAAATTTCTTAGAAATTCCAGCAGAAGAATATGGACTACAATAAAATAGCTGATGCAAATTATCATAAGATATAAAAGAGTTAAGTTTAGAAAAGGTCACCTCTAACTAACAAATGCCTCATTTATAGCCTTCCAGACCACAGCAAATCACTACTAATGTTCAGAGCAGCTATCGAGAGCTTTGCACAGAAGCATTGAAGTTTCCTTCAAGACTTTGCACCTGCCTGTGTCCTCTTTCTGTGCATTGCTGTGGAGAAGAAAAATGGCTTCTTTCTTCAGCCATCCACATCTCATGTAAAGATCCTTCTGGGGAGAATCTAGCCTAAAATATGTCTGGCAAAGGAGTCTGGGAAATATGATTTCACCACTTCCTCTGGCAATGCAGTGGAGAATATGGGAGTGTATTGGGCTCAGCTAGTGTTGCCAACAGACAGTCAGGGACATCCCAGAAAATATATATGAGATTCTTATATGCCTGGCACATAGCCAAACATGAAGCACAATAATGCAGTTGTTAAAAGTATAGGTACTAAGTATGAATCTGCCACTTTCTACCTTTATGACTTTGGGTAAGTTGTGTTATTTTTCTAAGCTTCATTTCCTCTTCCATAAGAAGGGAATATTATTATCTGTAACATTGAATTTTTAAGACATTTATGTGCATTTAGTATACCATCTGAACACATAGAAAGATACCCTAAAATATAAGAATATTACTATTGCTTTTGTTTATCATCCTCATCATTATTCACCATTAAGCTTTCTCTTATCTGAGGAGAAAAACTTGTGTTTCTCCTCCTCTAAAGCCTCATCTTTTTGTTATGGTTTAGGTTACATCTCCTTCAATATTTAGAGAAATTGTGTGTGTGCATGACTTAATCTTTTTCCTCTTCACGTACTTTGCCTGTTTTGCAAATCAACTTTGCCACATTTTCTAATTACTACCTAACTGTTCTTTTTCCTGTCACTGCTGAAACTCATGGCTGGTGGTCCAACAATCACTTTTTCTTTCTCATCATCTATTTAAATTATCCTCCAGTCTAGTTTCAAGAAAAATTTTTCTCCTAAAACTCTAAGCTTTCTTGCTCAATTCAGTGACATTTATCTTTTTATAAAGACATGAGCTTTTTCTAATAGTTTATACCACAGATTTTTCATGTGTATGACCTTATTGTTTTATTGTGCAAGTATAGATAGAACACTAACAATTTTTCAGAATACAAGGTGTTGGGGTATGCAATGAGACAACACTGTTTTCACATTTAAGGAGTTCAGAGTCAAGTGATGAGATGACCATGCAACTTTAATATAGAAAAGCAAACCCAGGAAAGGCATGAAAGTAAAAAAGTAATTATATCTAGATGGATCATTAGGTATGTTACATTTACATTATGTTATTAGTTAGAGAATAAATGAAGTGTTGACAGGTTTCAAAGAAAAGGATCCATGTAGTGCTCCATGATCTTTTTTTTAAAATTTTATTGATTTTTTACAGAGAGGAAGGGAGAGGGATAGAGAGTCAGAAACATCAATGCGAGAGAAACACCAATCAGCTGCCTCCTGCACACCTCCCACTGGGGATGTGCCCACAACCAAGGTACATGCCCTTGACCAGAATCGAACCTGAGACCTTTCAGTCCACAGGCTGACGCTCTATCCACCGAGCCAAACCGGTTAGGGCTAGTGCTCCATGTTCTGTGTGGGCATTATAACTTCTACCCATGTTTTCCTCCTCCTGGGTTTAAGTTTCCCTAAAATCAATCCCTGTGACTCTTGTTATTTTCTCTCTCTTCTGAAGAAAACGCAAAAATTTCTAAGTCAGAAGAAGAAAAATTATTTATATGTATTTTAAAAAATTGTATTCTCAGGAGAAACATTTTAAGTACTAGCAATTATTAGGAAGTGCTTTGATATGAAATCTAAGTTGAGGGCTGCTTATAGTTAAACAAGTAATTAAAATTAGTAATATGCCACAACATAATGTAGAGCCCAAATATCAAATATATTTCCCTGGAGCCTCCAGAAAGGAGAGGAATGCAGCCCTGCCAACATCTTCGTTTTAGGTCAATTAGATGTGTGTCAGACGTCTTACTTAGAGAACTATAATGTAATAAACCTGTACTGGTTTAAGACATCAGGTTTGTGGAAATTTCTAACAGTAGAAAACTCAGAATATATGTATTTTCATAACAACTCATAAAATAAACAAGTTTACATTAAAACTTTTTGTTTTTCTTGGTGAAATCTCTACTTTTTACACATACTATTTTTAACGGATGATCATGGATTTGGAAAGTATGGTCATCTATAGGTGACTGAAGTGAGTGGCCAAATAAGAACTTTTCAATAACGATGCTGTCGTAAAATATTCCTTCATATTGTACTTAATACGGATTTTTAAAATATTTAATGTATAAAACTACCCAAATGCATGCATTTTGCTAAAACCATTGTCTCTTTGGGGAAATTTCAATGTTCTACTTTTATCTAGTCTATTTTAGAGGCTTACCTTATAGTAAGCCTTTTTACAGTTCTCATTCTTAAAGTTCTCAAAATTTAGTAAAACTGACAACATTTAGTAAACCGATCAAAAACATGGACCCAATAGACATAGTGGTAAAACACAGGAGAAAGTGACCGATTCTGAGCGAGATTCAGTGATGGCTTATATACACTAGTAGAGCATTGAAGGTCTGACAGGAATTCTCGCAGTAGAACAAGAAAGTGTTTACATTTTATTACTCACTAACTCAGCCAATACTTACTGAATAGTAACTCTCATGTAATAGTGTCATGCTAGGAGTTAGGGCTACATCATCAACAAAACAGACAAAATTTCCTATCTCAAAGAGTTTATAGAGTTTACATGATGTTACTAGTTAGAGCATTGAAAATTAGGGGAGTAAGAATGTTCCAATATCATTTTTAAAAAATGAGGAATATGATGGTAAATAATGAAAGCAGTTAACTCCATTGGGTCTAAGAATTCTGAATAAGGTAATAAAATTAAATGCACCTGAGAAAAGGAAGTAAGTAGAGAAGCTATGTATAATAAGTTAATGTAATAAAAACTTTAAGCCCAATAATTATTAACAAACTCAGTACAGTATATGACAATGCAAATGGTGAGGGAAGAGTTTATCTGCTTAGTAATTTTCTTTTTATTTTACAATTCATTTGGATTATGCTTTTAAACAATAGCATCTCTCTTTTATTCCCCCAAATAAAAATTTTGACTGAGTATAAAGTTATTTGATTATGTTGGAGGAAATAAATATATGAAGAGAGGGGAATACAATGTTAGTAATGATAAATTTTGAGGTAAATATATGGGCAATCTTGTACTATTTGTATAACACTTTGGTTAGTGTGAATTTTTTCAAAAATAAATGGGTCAAAATATTAAGACAAGCATAGGTATTAGGGTAGTACTGGATTTTGGAAGGAAGCGTTCCAGATGACTGAAGCGGGAACACACCCTACTTAGGTTGGTAAGAAATGGGAAAGCAAATGGGATTTATCCAGGATCCAGGCATAGGCACTGGCCAGACTGATTCAGTACAAACACAAAAAGGCAAAGGAACAAATAGGGCAAGACTACTGACATTGTTAAAAGAGTGGGCTAAGAAATCTAACTCAAAAACAGGAGAGAAGTGAATAAAGAGAGAGAGGTAATGGTTTGGGAGGTTGTTAAAGACTGTGAGTTCTGATGATGGTTAAAGATCAATGATGTGAAAATAGGTATAGCCTGGCTGGTGTAGCTTAGTGATTGCGTGTGGACCTATGAATCAGGAGCCCACAACTACGCTTTCCTGCCCGAGGGCTGTGGGCTGGGTCCCCAGGAGATGGCATGCAGGAGGCAGCCAATCAGTAATTCTCATTGATGTTTTATCTCTCTCTCCCTCTCCCTTCCCTCTCTTTCTTAAAAAAAGAAAATATGTGTAATAGCAACTAAAAAGGAGAGGAGATTGTGTCACAGAGACTCCACAATGCATGCTTGTTTAATATCATTATGAATAACCTCTGAAAGGTCATTTAAAAACACCATTCTCTGCATTCCACAGAATAAATTATACTAAAACTTTTAATCATTTATAACCCATTAGACAGAATCTTAGATCTGGCCCTTGACCCCAGCCACAATTATTTTTTTTTTCTTGGTAAGCTATTGTAATTAAAATAATTATTTTCTATTCAAGGTTTTAGAGAATTTTGGAACAATTCTCTGTTTGAAATACTGTGCTCCTCAATGATATCTTATATCTTTAATATTTCAGTATTGAATGTCCCTGATATGTATTCCCTCCAATAAGAAAAATAAATAAAACTCCTATCTCTTCTGAAATAGTTATCTTTTATCAAACATGGCATGAAAGTCCTGTTGCAAAGATTAATTATATAAGATATTTGGTCAGCTATCCATATTAATATTAATAACAAGACTCAGGAATGCTTAATAAAAAATGAGTCAAAGATATTTATAATTCAGCACTCTGATTTGAACTTCATATGAGTAGCATATAAAATAACAGAATTAATAGAAATTGAGTATATCAAAATTAAGTCATATAAAAGATATTCTAATGTTTGACTAGTCAAGTAAGTGCGTTTTTTCATTGTCTAATTCCCATTATTCAGGTACTCTATGTACCTAATGTTCGTATGAAGAACATTAATTTAATATAGCCTTTTCATTAGAGTGCTATTTGGACACATCAAAAGTCCCAAGTTGTCTCAAGACTATAGCAAAGAATGAAAAAAATCAAGATAATCTTTATCATGTAAATAAATGAAATAAATCAAATCTAAAAGTAAGGGATATAAAAATAAAGGTGATTAACATTGAAAAAAGACCAGTGATAATTGATTTCGAAGTCTAGATAGGTAAGAGAAAAATACTGGGCACAAATATTTTGAAATTGAAATAATGTATAACTGTGCTGTGTGTGTGTGTGTGTGTGTGTGTGTGTGTGTGGTGTCACAATATCTACAGAATCTATCTCATTCCCAGCTTAATATTAGATTCAGCACAGGGAAACGCCTAAGAATAAGAAACTCCAGTTAGCAAACATCGCATCAACTGTTTTATGTAGTTATGTCAAAAACTACTATGCTATTGCTGAAAGAAATTGCATTTAATGTCTATAAAAGCTGAAAAGCCAAGCAGATGAGTAAAGTTTCAGCGCTTATGTTTACACATTATTGATCATCTTTTTTTTTGTCCTAAATATTGTTGACATTCTCCTTTAAATTATAGCTCTTGGTTACTTCACAATTGACAGTCCTTGTCATGTTGATAAACCAAAATTTTATGCTACACTTTTCATGGGTATCACACAGATGTTTACAAGGCCAACCAGATGAACGAGAAAAAATACTGGACAAAATGAGCAATAAAGTACACTTGGTGGATCTTTAATATTTAAGAAAAGAGGAGAAACTTGGAAAGGTGCTGTTGGTAAAGCTGCAAAAATCAGATCGCAATTACTCATTGCTAGAGCAGGTTAATTTCTTCAAATAGAATGAAGCAGAACTCTTAAAAACACATATGATTAGAGAGTAGCTCTAATCATACGCTTTGTATGTTTTTAAAGGGGCTCATGAGGAAAGATTTTTGGAACAGAACCATAAATTTATATATTTAACTCTAAGGGCATTATATTTATGGCAAGTCCATGTTGATTAGAAAAATGGTGTTTAGATAAAAAACTGTAGCAAGTACAAATTAAGTATAAGTGTTAGTTAAATGTATTAATTATGCTTTATTCTTTTGTTTTTATTTTATTTACTTTGCGTCCTTTTAAGTTCACTCTGACTAGTGAAACATATTTTGTTACTCAACACTGTTCTCAGGGAGGTGGGGGGGGGGAGGATTTTAATTCTTCTGTGTGGAAAGAACTGGAACTGTCTATTTTTTAATCTACATATTGCCTCCGGACCGAATTCATTATTGTGCTTTCTCTGCCTTATTCTTTCTAGTATCAGTTGTTCTTTTACCGAGATACAATTCTTATACCATAAAATGTATTATTTTAAAGTGTGCAATTCAGTGACTTTTAGTATATTTACAAAGTTGTGTAACCATTACCACTCTCTAATTCTAATTTCACCCTCCACCAGCCTTGGCAATCACTAATCAATTTTCTATCTCTATGGATTAGCCTATTCTGAACATTTCATATCAATGGAACTATATAACATGTAGCCCCTGTATCTAACTTCCTTTACTTTATCATAATGTTTTCACAATTCATCCATGCTGTAGCAGTATCAGTACTTTAAGGCCTTTAATGGGTGAAGGATATTCCATTGTACAGATATACCATATTTTGTTTATCCATTCATCAACTGATGGGCGTTAGGGCTATTTCCACTTTTTGGCTATTATGAATAACATTACTATGAACATTCATGTACATGTTTGTGGGTGAACATCTGTTCAGTTCTCTTGGGTATACACCAAGTTGTGAAACTGCTCAGTCATGCAGTTTCTCCATATTTAATTTACTGAGGATCTGGGAAATTATTTCCCTAAATGCCTACACCTTCTATATTCTGATCAGCATTGAATGAGAATTTCAGTTCTCCATATCCTCAACAAAACTTGTTATTTCTGTCTAGTACTAATTCTTTTCAAACTAAATTTTCATTCGTTTTTTGCTTTATTTTATTTCTTTTCATTTTTTCCTCAGTGAATACAATCGTCCTCTTCTTTTTTCTCCTCCTCCCCTTCCCCCTCTCCTCCTCCTCCTTTTCCTCTTCCCTCTCCTCCTCCTCATCTTCTTCCCCCTCCTCCACTTTCTTAATAGCAAAATGTATACTTTACTATACAATAGGTGAAGCTTCTTAGTAAGTATCTTAGATTGTTACCTTATTTAATATTCACAACAACCTAATGTGATAGCTTGGATAAGGAAAACTTTACACACACACACAAAAAAAAACTTTACCCAAAACATTCCCAAGAACCAGAAGGCTGTATTTAATTAAATTTATCCAGCTTTTGGAGCCAACATTTCAATCTTCACCTCATACTATAACATTTTCATTATTTCTTTTCTTTTCTTTAAAATTCTTTATTGATTACGGTATTACATATGTGTCCTCATCCCCCCATCACCCCCCACACACACACTCATGCCCTCACCCCCCCATTGTCTGTGTCCATTGGTTATGCTTATATGCATGCATACAAGTCCTTGATTGATCTCTCCCCCTTGCCCCCACCCTCCCTACCTTCCCTCTGAGGTTTGATGTTCTGATCGATGCTTCTCTGTCTCTGGATCTGTTTTTGTTCATCAGTTTATGTTGTTCATTATATTCCGTAAATGAGTGAGATCAGGTGATATTTATCTTTCTCTGACTGGCTTATTTCATTTAGCATAATGACTCTTTCCGGTTGGTGAGCAACCTGTTGAAATGCCTATTTCACTGCCACATCCTGCAGAACCAAGGCCTTCTGAGAGCTGTGAACGACAGCAGGTCTAGAGCCTCCACCTGCTGAAGTGAGTTCCTGCAGAGCTTCAGTGCGGGAGGAAGAGGATTCAATTCAGCTATGGAGGAAGGTGAGTTTCTTAGCATTGATGGAGACTAGCTTTAGCCCAGGAGGCGGGATGGGAAACAGCTTTGAATCCATGTGAAAAAATATTCTTTACAAATTCCATGTACAGTAGGTAAATGAGTTGTGCTAGCCATAAAAATTAATATTGCCTCAAAAATATATTTACACATTGTAGATATTAAAGTATTTTTTAAAATTCTCTTTTTGAGAGGATAATAATTGTATTTATTTTTATGAGAACTACTATACATTAGATAACATATTCACTATTTTGCATACATTATTTCCTCTTCTGAGGTAAGTTGAGTGTAATGACATACGCAAAACTGGGAACAGGTCATGGGCCAGAATGGGCGTGGCCACTGCAAAGGCGTGAAATTTGGGATCTTTAATCCCCTAAACAAAGCATTTGCTCTCTTGGTTCCTCTTTTGCTCTCGGGACATTTTTTGTTTGGGAAGCACTCTCCTGTATTCAACCACATGGCCCACGGCCATGTAGACCCACATACACAGTGGACTAATGGGCTGCTGACAGCCTGATGCTGAACTGGAGGTGTTCTCCACATGGAAAGAAAACTCTGGACACTGGTTTTGCTTCTAGCTCTACTGACACGCCAGCTACACTTCGATCACTGGACTAAGGGAAATGGAACTTCGGAAACCCAAGATTGTAATTTCATGAAAACTAAAGCTTTCTGCCATAGCTCATCCTCCTGTGGGGGACTCCAGAAATGCTTATTCCAGGGTACCCCAAGAGCCCACTCCCACTAACAACAGAGAAAAACCACCCACACTTTTTCTCCAATGAGATGATTTTATATATGCCTTCAAAGGAATGATAACCTTAGTTTGCTTAGATATCTGTTGTTTAAATTTACACTGAGGTCTTCCATATCATAATAACCCAATATACACCTGAGAATGAGGCTTCTTTTGTTTTTGTAATCTCTTAAACAGGTCAGAAATTATGTAAAATTCAGGCTGAGGTTTCTGTATGGGCAGTTTTCCTCTACAAAGGTCTACTTCCTTTAACGTAACTATTTCCCATTAGAAAATAGTTGTTTTAAATGTTTAAAATGGGAAGGAAATGTTAGTTTAAGTTATAAACTCTTGAGAAAATCATGGGGCTAGAATCAATAACATTTATGTGTACAATTTAACCCAAATATTAATACATTGTTAAAAGCTATCGCATTGTTTAGCTGCAGGTTTTGCATAACTATGAATTAAAAAAGACATAACTAAATTTAGCACTGTAATTATGTGAAGTGCAATAGGTCACATCTTTATCTTTTTTTCACTATCCAATTAGAATTATCTTGGAGGCTAACCAGTATAGAAATAGTAAACTTTGAAGTATGAATGCTTTCAGATGTTATTTTATGAAGAATAATAACTATGCTGCAAGGGTCATCTTAGCTGTTATTTATCAGGAATATAAAACAGCACAACACATTATTTATTATTCTTTTTTGGCAATGCTCATGTAACTTTAATTGTGTCTCCAATAAAAATCAAAAGGTGAGTAGAAGAATTAAAAAAAAATCCATCCTTGAAAAATTAATGAATCCGAAAATAACTCCATCTGACATTCATCTGGATTCACTGTTTTGATATTTTTAAATACAAGCAGAAGAAAATGAGAAAAGTATTTGAGTTATACAAAGTTTCTTTCTAAGCTGAATGGTTTTGCAAACTCAGAAAGAAGATCATCTGTAAGCATTTTCTTTTATACAGTAGCCATGAAAAATGGACTTGATGCTTTAAAAAGCTAGTCTTTCATGTTAATTATTGAACTTATTTAACCTCTAAATGGTTATTATTTTTTAGATACCTAATAGTGATTTTCTTCATGAAATCTCATAACCAGCAACTCTCCAAGATGTGGAGACAAACACACATTTGCCAACTAGATGTTTGCCATCTAAAGATGTTAGTACAGTGATATATTTTTAAAAGAAAGTAGGACAATGACATGAAACTTCTTATATAATAGGATATTTCATCACAATTTTAACTGACAGTCAAACTCAGATACTTGTGCTTAGTTCCTGAGCAGTAGAAGCTTTATTATAACCTGCCTTCTCTGTGCAGTCTGGTATCCAGGGTTCATCTTTTGTCTTGTAAAAACAAGAGATATTCTTACATTGCTGAATGGACATTGCTGAATAATCACACTAGATGATTAAATTACACTGCTGAATAGTCCACACTAGATTATTACAGAGGGTGGAGGGTCTCAATCCAAAACTAGAAAGGTAGAGCAAAAATCATATTTCCTATCCTATAAGTTCAATTAGAAAAGATGAAAAACTAATCACTGCAACTTATTAAATAATGAAAAATGGGTATGTTTCAGTCTACTGCTTTCTCTTTTTAATATGCTTTCATCTCCTTATAGCTTATAAGGAATTTTTCACGATTTTGTTATGTGAGGCAAAATAGTCACTAGTAGCTTTTCTTCTACTATCACTAGTGTGGTAGAAGAATATACCATCTGCTTAATATATCATCTGCCATATTTATAATGCTTTTTTATGTTAAGAGGTTTTAAAAAATAATATTTGATAAATAAGAACTGTATTGATTAAAATAAAAACTTACTGACTGTTGCTTTGGCTGCATCAGGTCCCCCAAGAAGTGCATACCAAGACAGAATTCTTCATTAAGAGTTTTATTGGAGAAAAATGTCTGTGAAATAGTAAAGGGAAGAAAAGAAAGAAAGAAAAAATTAGAGGAAGCATCTACAATGCACGTCTGGCACTTGAGCAACTGCTTTTATTTTAGGGACATCATGTATCCTATGATTAACCATATTTTTATATTTACTTGCTGGGAAATACAGGATGCAGAGTAAGTCACATTAGTTAGTGAAATGACTCTCTGGCACAAGTCCTGTGAGTTGATTTAATTCTAGTTTTATGTTATATTTCCATTTAATCACTGGTTACATCTGATTTTCCACTTTCTCTTTGTCCCCCTTTCCTTACTTTCTTATACACACACACACACACACACACATACACACACTAGGGTCCCAGTGCACAAAAATTTGTGCACTCAGGGGTGGGGAGTCCCTCAGCCAGGCCTGAGCCCTCTCGCAGTCGGGGACCCCTGGGAGGATGTCCACCTGCTGGCGTGCCTGACCAGCCTGGGTGAGGGGCTGATGGCTGTTTGCAGGCTGGCCAGAGCTCCCATTGACCCAAGGTCCCAGTGAGCCTGGCTGGAAGCAGGTTTCTGAGGTTTATTTAACTTCTATAATTGAAACTTTGTTGCCTTGGTCCCCCAGTGCTCAAAGCCTGGGTTGCGCCTGGCAACCAAGGTCCCAGCCTGGCAGGTATCTGGGGTTTATCTTCTATAATTGAAACTTTGCAGCCTTGGGTAGAGCTCAGGACCCACAGGGCCCTGGCTTCCTCCATTGCCCAGGGCAACTCCAGCTCCGTGCCCGCTGCCATCCTAGTTAGTTAATTTGCATATTTGCCCCTGATTGGTCGGTGGGCGTGACTTGCAGTAATGGCTTGTGGGTGTAACGGAGGGTCAATTTGCATATTACTCTTTTATTGAATTAGATACACACACACATATATCCTATCTAATAAGAGTAGTATGGAAATTAACCGTCACTTCATCACTCCATCACTCTGTCACAAAGATGACAGCATCCATAGCCACAAGATGACAGTGCCCAGTCCCCTCAGCCCTACTGCTGAAATGTCAAGGCCTGTCACCACTCCGGTGGGCCATCGTGGAAGTATCTGGGCCTGTGGACCTGGCAGAGGGCCGAGGGGTCAAGCAGCAAGGCATGACCCACCCACTCTGACAGGCTGATGCAGCCTCGCCGTACTGCCACGGCCACTACAGTGTGTGGGCCTGTGGACTCACCAGGAGCCACAGAGCTGAGCAGTGAGACATGACCTGCCCTCTCCAGCCAGCCAATCGCTACAGTGTCTGGGCCTCTGGACTCGGCCAGGAGCCGCAGGAATGAGCAGGAAGGCATGACCTGCCCACTCTAGTGGGCTGATGCAGCCTTGATGTTCTGCCACCATAGCTGCTGCAGTGTCCAGGCCTGTCAGCCCCTCCATGAGGTTGAATGCTGTGTCCAGGGGGCATATGCAAGTGGGTGAGGACTTGACTCTGGGTCTTCTGGTGTAGGGGGACTTGATGCTATGTCCCTGTTTGTGCTGGCGAGCAGGTGGACATCCCCCGAAGGCTCCCAGTATGTGAGAGGGCACAGGCCAGGCTGAAGGATCCGCCCCCCCCAAGTGCACAAATTTTTGTGCACTGGGTCCCTAGTGTGTGTGTGTATATATATATATATACATATATCCCACGTTCAAAGGCTGTTGAATTGCATTGTTTACTCATATCTTCAGAAAAAAATCACTTCTACTGTCATGGTAAACAACCTGCTTCTCTATTTTTATAATGGTCTGGCCCTCTAGCAACTTCAGCACAAAATTATAGCTAATATGCCTACAAACATCATGTGGTCATAATCTGGCCACTCAGAGAGAGAGAGAGAGAGAGAGAGAGAGAGAGTGTGTGTGTGTGTGTGTGTGTATCTAATCTAATAAAAGAGTAAAATGCAAATTAAGCAGCACTCTAAGACACCTAAGCCACGCCCACCAGCCAAGCCATGCCCACCAGCCAATCAGAGTGAGTGTATGCAAATTAACCCAGCCAACATGGCAGTGGGAAGCCACAGAGCTGGAACAAGCAGGAAGCTTGCCTTGGCAATGCAGGAAGCTAAGGTTCCAGTCTGCCTAGGCTGGGTGTGGCAACAAAGTTTCAATTATAGAAGATAAATAAACCCCAGAGACCTGCTTCCAGCCTCCGGCTTAAGGAAGCGCTGGGAGCCTGGGTTGTCAGGGGCAACCTGACCTGGGCTCCTGTTAAAGCAACAAAGTTTCAACTTTAGAAGTTAAATAAATTCCAGCCAGCCTTGCTGCAAACAGCCATCAGCCACTCACCCAGGCTGGCCAGGCACCCCAGTAGGAACCCAAAATCTGAAGTGGCTGTGGGCAGCCTAAAAATGGCCCTCAGCCCCTCACCCACACTAGCCACACCCCCATGGGGTGAGGGTTCCCACTGGGTGGCTTGGCCAGCCTGCAAACAGCCACCAACCCTTCACCCAGGCTGACCAGGCACACGCCAGCAGGTGGACATCCCCCAAGGGGTCCCAGACTGCAAGAGGGCACAGGCCAGGCTGAGGGACGCCCCACCCCTCAGTGCACAAATTTTTGTGCACTGGGCCCCTAGTATGTATATGTGTGTGTGTGTGTGTGTGTGTGTGTGTGTATATATATTTCTTATAAAATATAGTCTCCTTAAGTCCTTTAAAAATGAAGACAGGAAGTGAATATGTATGTATATATACTAGTATATATATGTACAAATACATATATATGAATATGAATGGCATGAATTATACATAGAATTCTATGCATATATACATTGTATTATATATAGCAAGTATTTTCATATACTCATTCTAAAGCATGATTAACAATTTATTTGTTTTCTGGTGATATATATATATATATATATATATATATATATATATATATGTATATATACAGAAAATGAGTAGATGTGATAATTACTAGAGTGATTTAGTCTCACTGCTGCCTTCACTAAAAAAAAATTTAAAGTTTTCTGTATATTTGTAAATATTCTTGTCTCTTTGTAAGTGTAGACAAAGGCATAGGATAAGGCAGTCACAATCAAATCAAGAGACTAACCAGCACTAACTATACAGTTTAATTAGTTAAATACACATTTTCCTCTATTCTTCTTTTCACTCTGAAAAATTACTTTCTTTCTTTCAAGATAATCTTTAGTAATATATTCTCCATGGATCCTTCCTTTCCATCAGATGTCACTTCTCTGACATCTAATATATTACATGAAACAATTTGTTTACATGCCTGTTACTTTGTTCATACATTTTTGAGATCAGAAAACATTATATCAATATTTTTAAGTTCCTAATAGAAGGCTTGAATTAATAAAATTAAATAATTTACATATATAAATATTACTGATATTTCATAAACCTGGGTGGAGTTATAAGAGCTAATTCTTCTAAAGCTTAAATTACAATGCATTATAAAATTAATTCTATATGCTATGGTTCTTCATGAACAGCAATGTTTTATTTACTAAAAAAACTTTGTAAAAGTATTTATAAAAATAAATTTTAACATAACCTCTTGATATACTTTAAATGTTTCAAAGGTATCAAGTTGTACACTAAAGACAATTTGAAAATTCTAGATTTCTTTTTATATTTTTGGGAAAAAATTAAAATATGTGCTAAGTTGACTTATTTTACTGTATTTATTATTCCTATAGAAAATATTAGATTACACAAATATACTATTATGTCAAATAAACCCTCTTTATACTAAATATTATGATGCATGTATTTATGAATTAAAACTTTAAAAGGGCCAATGGAGAATCATGCTAACACATAATTTTATCTAACATGGACAAATACTTCTGCACTTCCATATGGATGGTCAGAAAGAAAAATTTATAGAAACAGCTATCCTATACTCTGAGTTTTGAATGTTGTTATCAGAAGGCATTTAAATATTCCTAAAAATATGTTTCAATAAGACAAAAAATGACTTCTCTGTCTTTCTTGTTGGTTGAATTCATTATTATACTTTCTAACCCATCTCTCCCATTCTAAGCCCATTCTTGGAGTTGTATCTAGGACTTGCAGATTTTCTACTGGCGATTGAGCAGCTACAGTAAAATGTCACTAAATGAAATCAGAGCATATTTTCTGTTAAATACAACAAAAGCCACCTGCTATATTAAAACTAATCAACATATTGACTTTTCAGCATTTCCCCTGTGTTATACACTATTATTATAAATAAGGCATACAAAAAGAAAAATCATTGCATCTCAAGAATTTATCTTTAAAAGGAGATTATTTTATACTTCTAATATACTGAAAACACAGAGATTATAAATGAACCCTGTAGAGGTATCCATCTTCTATTCCTTTATCTTCCTGTCTTGCCAGGGGAATTTAGCAAGAGAGGAAAGGGAAAATAACTTACTTGAGATACGTAAAAAGAGAATTCTTAAAAATGCATTGCTATTTGACATTACTATGTATATATAATTACATTCCTTTAAAAACAGAAATATTATTTTTTTGTTTTTTTCCTGATAAATTTAAAGATAAAGAACCTCATAATTATCTTATTTAGGTTTTGTCATAAAAATATGATATAAAGTTTGAATCAAAAATTTTAGGAGAAAAACAGTATAAATTGTTTACCCTACTGAATAATGCAGTTATTTTTTCAATCACACACTTCGTAATTATCCCTTGTCTATATGCAGATCATAAGAATATTATATAGGTTGAGAAATTATTAATTAGGTTTTACCCAGAAATTCATATTGAGACAATAGTAGTTGATTTGTATTGTCGAAAGTTTGTAATTATTTCATCATTGACACAATCTATTAATTTGTAGTATGATGATTGGTAAATTTAACATTCAATTTCCATTCTCATACTTGGTAACTTAGAATAGTCAAGAATGGTCTTGACCATGCAAAAACAAACAAACAAACAAAACAAAACAACACACACACAATGCTCAGTCTATTAGGGTATGATATTCCAACGTAAGTATGATCAGAATAGAGATAGATGGGTAGAAACATTTGGAGATATATTGTTTGGATTGAATCAGAGAATATTCTATTTCAGGATACTGAATTAGAATTAAAAAGACAACTTGGTCCGGGTACAAATTGTAGTGTTTCCCAGAACAAGATGTATTTGAAACTGACAAAAATAATTATAGTCTGATTGTGAATGCAAAGAAAAATCTCTGCCTAACTAAAAATGGTGTGTCTAGGCATGGTAATTATAGCCATACATTTGACCTCTCTCTTTAATATTCTTGACAAGCTTAAGGAGAAATTTAATTAGTAGAACTTCCAAAGTTATTTCCTAATAAAAAAAAGGAAAGATAACACTTTAACTATTAATTACTGATAATCAGAAAAATAGAGTTGGCAGTTAATTTTGTCAACAATGAATCAGTTCATAGCCAACTACAGTTAATGCATCTTCTATATATACATTTTGGCAAAGATTAGTGATACACAAAGGATATAAAAAATTTTTCAAAAGTTCTTTCTAGTATCCTTATATTTAATTTGCTGAAATAACCATGAGAGGACATTCGCAAATCTAAGTAACACTGAGGAAGTGAGCTGCCTTGGACTAATTTCAAATGCCTGAGGACTTCCTTTTGGAATGCATTATAGAACTGAACAGAGGAACAACAAAGACTGACTGTCCATGATGATATAAGATTAATTAAGCCCAGGACATAATTGTGTGAAACATTAAACAGATTTTCCCCTTTCTTTCCAGTTATTTCTATACACTTCTAAAGAACTTTTAAACTTTGTGTATTAGAGTACCTGATGTGAGTACTTCACATGCAGAGTTCCAGGTTATAAATACCAGTGGGTTATTTAGTGGGTCTGCAAATCTTCCTTTTAATAAGGATGTTTCTTCTGCATAAATTAAAACATAAAACATATTTGCAAAACACTGCTCTAGAAAATGTAAATGGATGCCAACTACTGGTTCTGTTTTTAACATCATCCATTGTTAAACACTCAGGGTGGTCTGAGAAAACTTGAAAGAGTGGCCCTAAAAAGAATTTTAAAGAAGTGGAGAGGAGAGAAGGAAAATCATTTATTGAAAATGGTGGAAAAGGTAAACACATTATAGTTGATGTGGACAGAGAGAACAATTTCAGGGTTGAATCTTCACTGTAAGAAATAGATTCTAGTTCAAGCTTCTAACTTTGAGAAGAAAGAGAAATACCTGTATGTTGTTTCCTTCTAAACTGTCTGGTCCCACTTCAATAGGGTTAAAAGTGAGAGAGGATCAAGGTTGATTTCCTGTCCAGTAATTAAAATTGTGTAGACAGCCCTCAGAAACATGATTTATTTAGCATGATAGTCTGTATGAGGGCACTGAACAAAACATATCGAATATAAAAATGCATTAGTAATTAAGTTAAAATGGTGCTTTATTACTAACGAGAGGCCCAGTGCACTAATTCATGCACCCAGGCTGGGGTCCCTCAGCCTGGCCTGCAGGATTGGGCCCAAACCAGCTCACCAACATCCCCTGAGGGGTCCCAGATTGCGAGAGGTTACAGGACCCCACTGGTGCATGATCAGAGCCAGGAGGGACACGAGAGGTTGGTCAGCTGGGTAGGGACCACAGGAGGACTTTAGGGTGTGTCCGGCCCATCTCACTCAGTCCCTATTGGCTGAACCCCAGCAGCAGCAGCAAGCTAAGCTACCAATTGGAGCATCTGCCCCCTGGTGGTCAGTGCACATCATAGTGAGCGGTTGAGCAGCCTTACCATATCATTAGCATATTACTCTTTGATTGGTTGAAGGGACAAATGGACGAATGGACATTTAGCATATTAGGCTTTTATTATATAGGATATTTTGGTTTGAAATGAAACTACATATATAATTTTTTCTTGATTTTGCAATGAATTTATGTTTTTGGAGCAGTTTTTAGAATAAAAAGCAGAAAAATTCCCTAAATGTCCCCCTTACTTATAAGTATTATTCATATGGGGTGGTAGCAGATGGTAGTAAAATGTTCTTGAAGGGAGCAAACTGAGACTCCTTAATAAATCATCTCCCAGAAGTAAAGCTCCAGAATTGCAATAGTTCGGGTTTTTAGAAGAAAAATTCACCTAGTCACTTGCATAAAAATTTTACAAAGAAAGAAGGCTAGGGGGGCTGAGTTCTGTCAGTAAGAACCATCTCGTGGAAAACATACAGCTGTTGGATAAGAGCCAAAAGCAGAAGCTGCGAACTTCGTGGAGGAGATACTCCAAGTGAAACTTGGTGTGGTATGTGTTTAGTTCCCTCCTGATTATTTTATAAATCTTCAACATTACAAACAACAAAATATGCTCTGAGTCATGAACAGCATAAACCGTGGGTCACAAAATGAACCCAAGCAGTTCCTTCCATCCTTAGAGACCACACACTGTCTTTCTAAACCTTGGCTTTCAGGAGGCAGCCAGACCATTCATCCTGAATTAAAACTCCAAACAAAACATCTTCCAAGTCTGGCTTAATGGGTATTACACTACCTTTTCAAAAGGCTGCTGCTTCTACTCATTGGCCAACTGGGGTAAGCCCTGTGGCCATAAGTCCACTTGCTGGTGGGCACAGAAGACTGTCACTGGTTACAGTCTAGAACAGTATCATGAGATTCTGCTACAGACTTTTATCTTTTATCTTACTAAACAGCAGGAAGGACACAGGTCCTTATGGGGGGCAGCTATAAAGTAGATGTATGACTCCTTTTAGAGTATAACTCATAAGAAACAAGGAGAAAATGTCCCCAGAAGGAGAGAAAGACAGTTATGAATCAAGAAAACTAAAGGGAGTCCCTTGCAATAGATAAATGAGTTCATAGCTAGAAGAGTCAGACTTGCATTCGTGACTAGGTACGATCAGAGGGTTTCCTTCCTTGTATGTAGATTGCCTTCTGACCCAACCTTAAAAAGTTGGCCAGGCATGCCTGAGTGAAGTGTGCTTAGAATGTGTGGATCTTCCATGATGGATTACACATCCTGCATATATTTATCCTAAAACAATGAGAATATGGATGTTAGGGGAATAACGATTTTGGAGACAGTTATCAAAATACTTCATCAAATATTTTGCAATAACTTGTCATGTTTTGTTTACTTCTCTTTCCTCTTTGTTTCCAACTTAAGGAATTCACAGCTTTCTTTTGAAATGTCAACATAAGAAACATTCAAACCTGTGAAGAATTTTTATGAGTTTATTTGAGCCCAAAGTATCAACAATTGCCGAGGAGCAAAATCTCAACTGATTGAGATAATGCCCAAGAGAATGGCAGTTTTGGACCTTGTTTTATGCACTGCAATCAAAAGAGGAGGCAGAGTGGGCCACATGAAACCACTGGTGACCAGTTAGGGAGGCGGGAGAATGCAAAGGAGTGGAGGAGAACCTCTGGGATTGGATAAAGAGTAAAATGATAAACACATATTTTTTTTAATTAGGTGGATAGTTAACAGTGAACAACTAATTCAGTGACAATGAGGGGATTTGTGGTCTCCTCAGAGCAGTGCCTGTGCTCTGAGGAGTCCAGAAAAAGGCAAATTACGTTTACATTCCAATGATATGTTATTGTGCAAAAAGATAATTGATAAGTTCAGTTCAGGTAAAGATTGACCTTTGTTGGAGACAATACTGGCCTAGGATATGACAACACACCATAAATGGCTTTCAGTTAAAAAGTTTTCATTTCAGACCACCCTTTGTGGCTACTTTAGGTCTCTGAGTTTGCAAGGTCACCATTCAGGTCTTCCCTGAGCTAGTCAGGGTAGCATGTGGCCCTTTTTTGTCCAGAAAAGAAAAAAAATGATATACTGTATGTGGTCGCCAACTAATGGTCTGTGGACCACTGGTGGTCCGTGAGGTCCTAAAGGTTGGCAACTGCTATTTAAAATTATCCTATTATTAAATGTACTAGAGGCCCAGTACACACATGCATAGGGGGAGGGTCCCTTAGCCCAGCTTGCACCCTCTCCCAATCTGGAACCCTTCAGGAAATGTCCAACTGCCAGTTTAGGCCCGATCCCACAGGGATACCTGGGAGATTGGGCCTAAAGGTAGTCAGACATCCGTCTCACAATCCAGGACTGCTGGCATCTAACCACTCTGCCTGCCTGCCTAATAGCCCCTAACCACTCACTTGTCTGCCTGATCGCCCCTAACCACTCTCCTGCCTGCCTGATCACCTCTAAACACTCTGCCTGCCTGCCTGATCACCCCTAACTGCTTGCCTTCCTGTCTGATCACCCGTAACCAACTCTGCCTCAATCTCCGCTGCAGTAGGTTCATCTGGAAGGACGTCCGGAATGATGTCTGGAAGGTCATTTGGCTGTGTGGTCTAATTAGCATATAATCTATACTTATAAAAGCCTAGGTGGCCCTTGTGCCCTTGCGTCATCACAAAATGGCTACCCCATGTTATCACAAGATGGCCATCATAAGATGGCCACCCCCACATCATCACAAGATGGCCACCCCCATGTTGTCAGAAGATGTCCAGCAGGGAAGGGCAGTTGGGGGCAACCAGGCAAGTAGGGCAGGGCAGTTGGGGGCAACTGGGCTGGCAGGGGAGGGGAGTTGGGGCCAATTAGGTTGGCAGAGGAGCAGTGAGGCATCAATCAGGCTGGCAAGTTAGGGGGTGATCAGGTAGGCAGGCAGGTGAGTGGTTAGGAGCCAGAAGTCCTGGATTATGAGAGGGATGTCCGACTAAGTCTGCAGTCAGACATCCCCCGAGGGATCCCAGATTGGAGATCATACAGATTGGGCTGAGGGACACCCCTCTAGCACATGAATTTCATGTACCTCGCCTCTAGTTATAGTTACAAATGCAAACTGAGAATTTACTGCATCTTTCAAGCAGATTTCCTTTCAGAGTACTAACTAGTTAATCTAATGCTTTTCAAAGTCACGTTTTGAAGTAAAAGGATGAATCTTAAATTTTGGTCATTTATCTAACTCACAATGCTTTCTGATTTCTACATTTGGAATATTTTGCAGAGAATGGAATACAAGCTATTGGAAATCAGAAAACCAGAACTAAACTGTAGCTTCATCATTCATGTGCTCTATGACATAGAACAGCACCAACATTGTGAACTGAGTCCTTCACATTTGAAAGGAAGATATTAGCACCTGGCTTGAATGTATTGCCATTTTGCGGTGAATATCAATTGTGATAATATAGAAAAGTCACACATACTGTAAAAACATTAAGTCCTATACAAATATTAGCTAAGAAGATAGTTACAGCAGTAGAGAATGAAAGCCAGGGACCTCTCTGAATTTTAATGTCACGTCAACATGTTCTGATTCTACCTTTCATGGCATTATTTATGTTACAAATAGATAAATTGCTTTAGAAGCTTTAAGATAACTAGATTTCTTGAGTATTTCAAAGGTTGACATGAACTCTTAACAATTTTTATTTCAGAAATGTTAACTGGTAAAATATTCTCGAGATTAAAAATATTATGTTTTTTAATTCCATCATTACCAAGATTTGGACATAAGCCACACAAATAAAAGTTTATTTCTTAAACCAATATTCTTATTTCAAAATAGGCCATTTGAACATAACAATATCACACTGATTTGTAGAAGAAAAGTGCTAACAATGTAGTTTGTGGGATTAATATGAGGTGCAATTGTCAATCAAAATATTTTATGTACATAATTGCATTTCTGTTGTAACTATGTAATGAAATAAAATTTATTTTCCTCAGGGTTTTTCAGCTTATTTAAATTATGCCCTGGTTATTTCCAACTAATAATTTATAACTTTAAAGAAATTTTCTATAATTTTTATGCCTCAATAAAATATTCTACTCATCTTTAAATAATACATTACTATACTTTCCAAAACTCAATTTTATTAATACAAATTAAACAATTAATATAAATATGTATTCTTTGAGAGTATCACATTTAGCATCTTCTGATAAAAGATGCATTTTATTTATTACTGTATTATTTAATTTTTGTATTATTATATTTTATTGTTTAATAGCCTACCTAATAAAAGAGTAATATGCAAATTAACCATCACTCCGGGACAAAGATGGTGGCACCCATAGCAGTGGAGCAGGATGCTGGTGGTGTTACCCTGGCAATGTGAGCCCAGTAGGCATTGCCTTGGCAACCCCTAAGCAGCTGCCCTCCAGCAGGCAAGCACAGCCAGCAGGCAGGCCCCAGCAACAGGGCCACCTCCTAGTCGCCTGCCGCCATCCAGATCTTGAGCGGGCACCTGCCGGAAGGCCCCGCATCAGGGTCGCCTCCAGGTCGCCTGCCACCATCAGGATCGCGAGCAGGCACCCACAGGAAGGCCCCAGCAGCAAGGTTGCCTCCCGGTCACCTGCCGCCATCTGGATTGTGAGCAGACACCACCAGCAGGCAGGCCCCCATCAGACAGACAGACAGACAGACAGACACACACACACACACACACACACACACGGGGTGCCTGCTCTGAGCCTGTGCTGCCAGACTGTGGCAATCAGTAGGACATCCACTGAGGGGTCCTGGACTGTGAGAGGGGGCAGGCTGGACTGAGGGACCCCCTCTACCCCCCATGCACGAATCTTCGTGCACCAGGCCCCCAGTATATTATCTATGGACAGCCAGATAAATTGAAACCATGTATTGTCAAAATTTATTAAATTTATTTATTTAAGGTATTCAGAATCTGGTGTTCCTTTGAAATACACTTACTTAACATTTTCTTGGAGCCAAGTAGTTCTTTTTTATATATTAACAATAGTAATAAGTGATCTCAAGTGTAAAGTATATTCTGTATTTTCTGATTTAAAAAGTGATATCAGACTGAATAATGAAGCAAACCAATGCTTGCTGGCCAACTCAACATCATACTTCTTAAGAAAACAACTTTTTGTCAAAATGGCTATTTTGAAAAAGAATAGAAATTTAGAATTTACTAATAAAATGATAAATAAGAAACATAGAGCAGGCTTTTTTAATACTGTTAGTCATGATCTATATTTTACAGTTCTTTTAAAATTCTATAAACAGCTCTCCTATATTGCAAAAAAACAGACTTCGGTGTGTATTTGACAATATTCAAATACATGTTAGAACTCCTTAGGTTTTTGTGTGCTTTTTAACCTAAAGCTCAAAGAAAATATCAAATTATTCCCTCAATTTTCTTTCACATTCAATCTGAAATATTGTATTGTGGCTTCTTAAGCATATTTATAAAGCTAGTTTGTTATGTCAACTTTGCTTCATAAAATGAAGCAAAGTTGTGTCTAAAGACACATCTCTAAGTAATATCAAATTAATAATGGGTTTTAGGAAACATTAAACAGGAAACCAAAACAATTAAAATAACACCAATAATAAACAAAAAAATCAATCTTTGTTTTGTTTTTAACTTTAAACAAAGGGCAGGGTAAGTTACTGGAACAAATGAGGACTTTCGGTCACATGGACTTGAGTACCAAGTTGAGTTCTAGTTTTAATCAGCTTTATAAATTTTCAAGTTGAATAAGTTTCCTCCTTGGGTTTCTTCTATAATTTAGGAGCAAAATAATCTACTATGAAAAGTAAATCCAAGGATTAAATGAGATAATGTATATGAAAGCATCTAACATAGGGACATTGTTGGTGCCCAATACAGACTGTCTTTCTTCCTCCACCTTCCTATAATTAAAATGCAAAATTAAGGCATTTTTGGAGCTTATGTTTTACAACTGTTATTTTTCTGATTGTCTCCCTGCCTTAAATTTTATCTCTCAGAATGATCTTGATTTATGTCTGTCCATTGTTGTCTTTTTTCTAAAACCATTCCAGCATTCAAGATCCTCTCAGTCTGGTCCTTTCCTAAAATCTTAACAATAGTTAGATATTTGTGTAAGTGCTGCATTGGTTTCCTAGGGCTCTCAGAACAAATTCTACAAACTGGAGAGCTCCAAAGAGCAATAATGTATCGTCTCACAGTTCTGGGTGTTAGAGGCCTAAAATCAAGGTTTAAGCAGAGCCCTGTCCCCAGTGAAACCAACAGGGGAGAATTATTTCTTGCCTTTGATTGCTTCTTACATCCTTCTATGGCCTGCATACACTATAACAACAGATTCTTATTTAATCTTTCTCATTTATTATTACCTCCCATTTACCCATTTAAAGGACCTAATTTGAATACATGGATTAGATTACATCATTTTCCTGTTCAAAGCACACATGTAAATAAAAATACACATAAAATAGACAATAAACCAGGATAAAGTAAAACAGTAATAATGTTGGCTGTTTCTCAGTGATAAATAATGGATGATTTTAATTTTTCTATATGAATATTATAAATGTCCTGTATGCATTGGTTACTTTTAAATTCATAAATTAATGAAATAATGAAAACCAATATAAATATTTCATTACTACAGCTGAAGATGCAATATGATCAGTCATCTAATGTAATGAAACAATTTTTCTTTTCATTAAAGAACCCCTAAGAGAAATCCCGTTAATTCTGTCCTTTCCTACTCCACATCACAAGGAGAGTGTCTTGTGTATTTTCTCTCTGGCCCATATGAACAGTGACAACAGAATCAGACACTTAATAATGGCACTAGAAAGATAAGTTGGCTTTTCAATTTGCTCTCCCTTTCTGCTTTTTTAGCAGGTTTTACAATACGAAAGAATAGAAGGCAGGCTACCACTAACCTGAGGGGCATTCTCAGTGTCATTTAAAGTGATGACTAAGCATCACTCTGGATGACTGGAAATGTCCCAAGACAATCATGGACTGGAATTTCTTGAGCAAGGACAACTAAATATACTTGCTTCTACAATTACATGAGTTTGCAATTAATATAAATTTACTCTAAAATTTATTTGGAGCAGAAGGGGACTAATTTCACGACTAGCATAATGGACTATTTTCACTGAATAATATAATGAAATTCCTCTTAGAAAATTATTTTGAAGCTTTAAATAGTTAATTTATTTTAAAATTATAAAAGGAAATCATCAGCATCATTTTATCATTATTCTGGGTTAATTGCTTGCCGGGGAATAAATACATGATTTTTAAAAAGTAAATAAATGTATTTTAGAGCAGTTTTAGGTTCACAGCAAAATTCAATAGAAGAAATATAGAAATTTCATATATATTCTCTGCTCTGAGGCATGGATTGCCTTCTATTGTCAGCATCCACCATGAGAGTGGTATACTGGTTAAAATCAATGAACCTACATTGACACATCATTATTTCTAATACTGATGTTATATTTTACTTATATATTTCGTAGATTTCACCTGTAGAAAAAAAATTTACCTAAAGTTTTTTATTGTGGAAAGGATTTTAACGAAAGATTAATTTTGTTTAATGGTGCTGGACTATTTACATTTTATATCTCTCCTTCTGTAAAGTTTGATAAGTTTTCCTGTCAAAGATATTTTTCTATTTATGTGTTCAAATTGATTGGCAGAATATTGTTCATAATATTATCTTTTTAATGCATGTGGACTCTTGTAGTTTAAGAACCTGACATTAAACTTTTGGTTGCTGAGGCATCCACTTCAAAAGACATCCATTTTAGTAGACGTACTGCCAGCTGTATGGCACAGCCACTAGCATAACAAGATAAAGAACTAGCTGTTCCTACCCAGGAAGTTCCCCATTCAGAAAACCTGGGTGACCTTCCTGCTCTTATGTTTCCAATCGGCGAATGATGAATGAACACAAGAACCCCCAGTACCCCACCAATGAACCCTACTAAAGGCAGAACCCCAGTCTTCTCTCTTTCTCCTCCTCTTCATTCTTCCATTCTCTCTGTCTCCCTCTCTCTCTACCTGTGACCTCCCTTCTGATCCCACCGCATGCCATGTACTATCTAAGACCTACAAGTAACACATCTTGTTCCTCCAAGTCCCATGATGATTTTTGCTAAAGTGCATCCTGCCGTCATAATAAGAACCAAGAGGGCCCAATGTCTGTGGGGATTGCTAGGGGGAGAACAGCCTGGGTTGTGCCTTGGCATTCCTAGCCAAGAGGATCACCATCAATAGGCTGGGATCGATATAACAGATGTATAGTGGTATCTTCATTCCTGACAATGGCAATTTCCATTTCCTCCCCTTTTTACTTTTCTTACCACAGGTTTATCAATTTTATGAATCTTATAAATAACAGAAATGTCTGGTATGATGTTACCTGTTTCATGGTGTGTGTTTTCCTATTTCATTAATTTCTACTCATTTTTATTATTTTCTTATGTTGAGGGATTGATTTGTTATCCTTTTCCTACACTCTTAAGATGTGATATTAAATCGCAGATTATCAGCTTAACATGTATTTATTTTCTAATGTATTAATTTAAGGTTATATACTTCTATATTTCTGTGATTTAGCTACATCATGCAAGTTTTGACATGCCACATATGCATTATCATGTAGTTCAATAGGATTTATATTACTCTGTATTCCTTCTTCTTTATGCCTTTGATTACTCAGGAGCACACTGCTTAATTTCCAAATGGCCAAGTGTTTTTTAGTTACATGGTAGTGTCGTTTTCTGTCTTATTTCGGTAGTGGTTACAGAACATTCTTGGAATGACTTTACCTTTTGAAACTTGATGACATGCTCTGTGGTTCCAGTTATAGTTATTAGCAGTTAACATTCATCTGCTATCATCTGTTTAAAAGCAGCCAGTTTTGTGGGTGTACAGAACATGGGTCCATGATACTTAGAACGCTCCCACACATAGTTTAATACTCTGCTGTCACCATCTTGAAATTCTTAGCCACTTTGAACAATGGGCCCAGCATTTTCATCCTGCACAGGGCACACACACTGTGTATATCCAGTCTTGAAATTAGTCCTGTTTACTAACAATGTTGTTTTGACTTTTTATAAGAAAAAAATCCCAGAGGATTCAGAAAATTTCTTCTTCCTACAGTGAGGTTTCACCATTTCTCCACTAGGCAAAGAAGCAGGGGTAATCTCATTTATCTCATTTGGAACTGAGGTCAGATAAGGTTGGATTGAATGTGTTTCTAGTGAGTCTACATTGCATGATGGAACATTAGTATCTTCATGATGCTCCTTATACCAATATTTATCACAACTTTTTCTATCTTATATTCCACTATACAAAAGTCAAATAATAGAAATGACCCCTCACTTTATGGAGTTTTAGTTTATTATATAGTAACTGGAGGCCTGGTGTAGGAAATTCATGCACAGGGAAGGGTGGGGGTGCCTCAGCCCAGCCTGCCCCCTCTCACAGTCTTGGACCCCTCAGTGGATATCCTACTGATGGCCACAATCTGGCAGGCATGTGTGTATGTGTGTGTGTGTGTGTGTGTGTCTCTGCTGGGGGCCTTCCCCCAGCCATACCATGGAGGCTTGGAGCAGGCACCCCTCTGTGTTGATCTCTCAGGCTCCTGGCCTCACTTGCATGTTGTTTTCTCCTTTGAGCTATGGCCAGGGCTTGGTGCTGCCTGCTAGCTATGCTTGCCTGCTCACAGATCATCCCAGAAACCCAGAAGCAGTCCCCGCTGCGGGCTGCCCATGGGCTGCCTGCTCATTCTCTCCTGCTCCTATGGCTGTGGTGGCCAGGACCAGGCCCCCAAACATGGGCTGCCCATCAGCCGCCTGTGTGTTTGCTCTCCTGCTCCTGATCATCGCGCTGACTGGTTGCAGGCCCCAGAACGCAGGCTGCCCGTGGGGCTCTCCTGCTTCAGATTGCTGTGGCGGCCAGGAGCAGGCTCGAGTAGCCCACTGGCCACCCATGCATTCGCTCTCCTGCTCCCAGTCACCATGGCGGCCAGCAGGCCCCGCTGTGGGATGCCTCCTGGTGGTGCTTGCCTGCTCCAGGGCAGTGTGACCTGCTCACGGGTTGCTGAGGTAATGCCTGCTCAGCTTATGTTGCCAGGATGACGCCGCCAGTGTCCTGCCCCACTGCGCTGGGCACCGCCATCTTTGTCCCAGAATGATGGTTAATTTGCATAATTACTCTTTTATTAGATAGGATAGGATTCCTAGGACAACGGGTTACTATATCCTCTTTTTGGGCCTAGAAATGATGTTTTGTTCTTGCCATTTTAGGTTATTCTTTAATCCTTCTCTCCATGCCAGTTCCACCCTCTCTTTTGGAATTAGACACCTTTCCTTCAAATAAGCAACAACTCATCCATTTTTTCTTCATTTTATCTTGTCAAAATTAATTCCCAAAACCAATTCTTAACAATATCGCCTGAAGACAGCTCATCAATACCATCTTAGTTTTAGTCCATCAAAGTTAAGACATATGTTCTGTGGGAGTAAACATAAATTCTCAGATGCAGTTGAAAAATCTTCAGCCATATCACACTAGTTAGGGAAATAAGGAATGAGAGATATATGATTCAGAAGAGGCATTAATTTATCATTATGACCATATCAGAAAATGCAAATCATTATCATACTAGAGGTCGGTGCACAAAATTCATGTATTGGGGGAGCAGGTATCCCCCTCAGCCCAGCCTGCACTCTCTCATAGTCTGAGAGCCCTTGGGGGATGTCCAAATGATGGCTTAGGCCTGAGCAGGCCTAAGCCGTCACTCAAACATCCTTAGCACTGCCACAGAGGTGGGAGAAGCTCTCACCAATGAGTGGCATTCCCCCTGTGAGTGCATTGACCACCAGGGGGCAGCTCCTGCATTAAGTGTCTGCCCTCTGGTGGTCAGTGCATATCATAGTGACCGGTTGTTCCACTGTTCGGTCAATTTGCATATTAGCTTTTTATTATATAGGAAGGATCATTAGTGCACCAGCTATAAAATATTCTTTTCTTTTACAGGATTAGGAACTAAGTGCCTCATGACTATTTGGCTGTATAAAATAATACACTGTGTTTCATAACTGAGAGCTATCAGGAGCCTTTATAGTGTTAGATCTGAGAGAAACTATTACTGACATGAATATATATGCTCTATAAATATACCAAGGCAATATTATGGATGTTAACTATGTTAACATATAGTAGAGAACTCTATTTCATCCATGAAGGACCAAATTAAAATGCCATGTGCTAAAAGACAACTTGTTGGAAGCATTTGTCAACTGGAAAATGTTATCTTTGAAATAAGTACTCTTTGTAGTTAATCAGCTGTAATAATTTTCTTGTGAGTTTATAAGCTAGTGCTATCATCTAGAATTCTGAAATCTGATGGAAGATACATTTACTTAGCAAGAAAAAACACATTACCATCCATGACAAATTATGGGAAGCTTTCTTGGCTGATACGTGACATCTTTTGTCAAGAGCTGAGACTAGTTTAATGGTTAAACTAGTCTAATTGGTTAAATCAATAAAAATATCTACACCTATAAAGGAGAAACATGCAAACTGGTGTCACTTCACTATGCCCACCAGCCAATCAGATGAGTATGCAAATTAACTCAACAAACTGGCAGTTAATTTGCATACACAGGTGCAGAGCAGCTGAGTGAAGACTGGAGGCTCTGGCGGCAGGCAGAGTGAAGGCTGAAGAGGCTTGGCTTCGCTGCTGCGGTCAGAGTGAAGGCCTGGGTCCCGGGTGCTGGAGGAAAACTGGTGCCAGCAGCCAGGGGAAGGGAAGGCCTAGTGCACAAATCCCTTCATGCATCAGGCCTCTAATATTAAAAATAATAAAAGAAATAACCAGCCTAAATAACCATTATCCTTGGTTATTTTTGTAAATGTTTCCACTGAATAAACTACGAAGTTTGTAAAACAGACCTATGCATAAGGGTTGAGAGTCCACATTTTCCATAGGAACGTTTGCTATGTATTCTGTCTTTAGCTTTTTAAAATAAGTTTAAATATATTTTTCCACCAATAACACCTTTGTACATGGGAAGTACTATCTTGCTACATTAATCAATATGTTTCAGGGATACAGAAGGAATCATTCTATCTAATAAAGAGGGAATATGCAAATTGACACTCACATCATTGCAAAGATGGCGGCACCTACAGCCAATGAGGAGGGAATATGCTACTTGACCGTCCCGCCCTCAAAGATAGCAGCACCCACAGCCAATAAGGAGGAACATGCTAATCGACTATAACAACCTCAAAGATGGTGGTACCCACAGCCACAAGATAGCAGTGCCCAGTCCCCTAAGCCCCCAAGCCACCCAGGGCCAGCCCAAGGCACAGGTGAGCATCGGATGGCAGCTGCCCAGCCGACACCTGAGGCACAGGCAAGCCTCAGATGTCAGCTGCCCAGCTGCCCAGGGCTGCCTGAGGCTTAGGTAACCAGGGCCGGTGGAGGCTTGCACTGCCAGCAATGGCAGTAGCAGAGGTGTGCTGGTCCTGATCGCCGGTCACCTCCTGTTCCTGAGGTCTCCTGAACTGTTAATCATCATGTACCAGGCCGCTAGTATATATAGTAAAAGCCTAGGTGGCTGCCACAATGTCATCAAAAGATGGTCACCACAAAGATGGCTACAACAAGATGGCCACTACACGATGGCCGGCAGGGGACGGTAATTGTGGGTGATCAGGCTGGCAGAAGAGGGCAGTTGAGAGGTGAACAGGACAGCAGGGGAGGGCAGTTGGGGGAGACCAGGCCTGCAAGGGAAGGCAACTGTGGGCAATTGGGACAGCAAGGGAGGGCAATTGGGAGCAACCCATCCTGCAGGAGAGGGCAGTTGAGGGTGACCAGGCCTGCAGGGGAGGGCAGCTAGGGGCGACCAGGCTAGCAGGGGAGGGAAGTTGGGGGCAATCAGGCTGGCAGGGTAGAGTAGTTGGGGGCCATTAGGCTAGGAGGGTAGGGCAGTTGGGGGTAATCAGGCTGGCAGGGGAGGGCAGTTGTGGGCAATCGAGCCAGCAGGGAGGGAAGTTGGCGGCAATCAAGCCAGCAGGGGAGCACCACTGGAGGTGATTGGGCTGGCAGGGGAGGGCAGTTGGGGGCCATTAAACCACCAAGGGAGGGCAGTTGTGGGCAATTGGGCTGGCAGAGGAGGGAAGTTGGGGGCAATCAGGCCAGCAGGGTAGGGGAGTTGGGGCAATCAGGACGGCACTGGAGCAGTTAGGTGTCAATCAGGCTGGCATGGGAATGGTTAGGGAGTGATTAGGCTGGTAGGTAGGTGAGCTGTTAGGAGCCAGCGGTCCCAGATTGTGAGAGGGAGCAGGCAGGGCTGAGGGACACCCTCCTCCCCCACCCTCTGCATGAATTTTGTGTACTGGGCCCCTAGTATATGTGTGTGTGTGTGTGTGTGTGTGTCTGTATATACATACATACATGTGTGTGTATACATATACATATACATACATACATATATATACATACATATATGTGTGTGTGTATATATATATATATATATATCCTAATAAAAGTGTAATATTAAAATTAACCATTTCTTCGGGATGCCTAAGCCAAGCCCACCAGCCAATCAGAGCAACTGTATGCAAATTAACCCAGCCAACATGGAGGCCGCCACTCACGGAGCTGAGTAAACAGGGCAGCGTCCATTGCAGCAGGAGTGAAACTGTTTGCGGGCCACCTGGGCTTCTCTTCACCCCAGGGAAGAACATATTTGCAACACTGTTTCAATCCTAGGAGTTGAAGCAAACAGCAGGCGGGGCCTGACTTCTAATTAAACATTGTTTCATTATAGAAGCCAGAGCTGAAGCAGAGGAGGTTTCATTAACTGCCTAGGCCCTGGCTTAAAAGAACAGTGTATCAATTATAGAAGATAAACAAACCCCAGAAACCTGCTTCCAGCCAGCCTTGCTGGGACACTGGGTCAATGGGAGCTGTGGGCAGCCTGAAATTCTGAAAACAGTCATCAGCCCCTCACAAATGCTGGCCACAATCCTATGGGGTGAGGGACGCCACTGGAGGGCTTGGCCAGCCTGCAAACAGCCATCAGCCCCTCACCCATGCTGGCCACACCCAATGGGGTGAGGGACACCACTGGGGGGCTTGGCCAGCCTGCAAACAGCCATCAGCCCCTCACTCAAGCTGACCAGGCACACCAGCAGGTGCACTGGGCCCCTAGTATTTATATAAATACAAATGGAACAGGTGTATCTGAGTTAGACAGAAATGGTATATTCTGGTGCCAGAGAATACAATAATCAATTTTCAAGAACTGCATACATTTGAATTACTGCTATTTTATTCATTCTGAATTCTCATTAGAGATGCAACAAATGAGTGTTGCCCCAAATTGTTTTTACTCAATCTGAGTGACTTTATCAAAAGTTTACACTTCGATAGTCTGATTACCTCCTCATTAAAACAACAGTTAGAAAATGACTTGAGCCCTAGCTGGTTTGGCTCAGTTGATAGAGCACTGACCTGCGGACTAAAGGGTCCTGGGTTCGATTCCAGTCAAGGGCACATGCTTGGGTTGCAGGCTTAATCCCCAGGAGGGGGTGATCAGGAGGCAGCTGATCAATGATTCTCTCTCATTATTGATGTTTCTATCTCTCTCTACCTCTCCCTTCTTCTCTGAAACCAATAAAAATATGTTGATTATGAAGAAAGAAAGAAGAAAGAAAGAAAGAAAGAAAGAAAGAAAGAAAGAAAGAAAGAA